>JAEIFU010001238.1:0-75730 GCA_018904235.1 Lordiphosa stackelbergi
CGTACGTTTGCACAATGAGAGTACTGAACTTTGCAGACTTTAAATAAAAAGTTTCTTTTTTTATTAAAAATATACTCTGGAATAATGACCGTACTAGCAAAGAATGATGAGTCGCCAACTTCTTTTTGCAGTCCTAAACCGTTCGTGTTGCTGCGGTATTATTGCGGTTACCAGTTTGTCTTTGCTGATTTCGCAATTTGTTAGTTGGTCGAGAAGTTGACCACTGTTTGATCGCCAAATGACCAAGCAAATCAAGAATCCTGTGTCGCCAAGTTGACCAGTGAGATTCTGATTTGAGTTCGAGAAGTCTTTCAATGTCGCCCAGTTGACGACTTGAAAGTCTGGCTCCAAAATTTGTTGCAGTACTACAGTATTGTTGCTGCTGGTGTTGCCGTGGTTGGCCAATTGTTGACTTAGAGCCCTCTAGTGTCGCCCAGTTGACAACTCTTAGGGACTATAATGTCTTTGGATTCACCAAAATATTTGTTTTTGGTGAGTTATGTTTTTGTGGAGTCTTTCAATGTCGCCCAGTTGACAATTGAAAAGACTGTTCCAGGTTTAGACTGCAGACCCACACTCGTAGTGTTGCTGCGTTGTTCGAGTTGAATTCCTTGTCGCCTAGTTGACAACTTCTGTTTGTTGGTGAATAGTTATATGTATCTGTGCTGGAGTATTTCAATATTTGTCCAGTTGACAAATTGAAATAACTATTTCAGCTCAGATCCAGTTCGAGTTGATATCCTTGTCTCCCAGTTGACAACTTCTTAAGGATTTCAACGATATCGGGGTCACCAAAATGTTTGTGCGTGTGTTCTGTGTGCTGCAGGCAGTACATAAACTGCCTGACTTGACTTTTGTACAGTGTAGTAAGCTGGGATGCATACAGTACATAATGTAAATCCTTCCGAATCCCATTAATAAGATGTAGTAGTCATTGGCGAGATTCTCAATGGATTTTTATTTATTGGTAAAGGAGTTCACAAGTACTTAGGTTTTAAGTTGTGAAGTGGCGTAGCTGCCACTAACACTAGGTCTTGCTTGATTCTTGGTTTAATTCTCTTTTGATACTGTTCTTACAATTAGTTCTTAGGAGCTAATGGAGCTAAGTCGTAGCTGCGCTGCCGACAGCGGCAGCGAGACGGGTTATATAAAATAAATATTTCCTCCAGGGTGGTACGCCAGTCTTCCGTCGAGATGGCGCTGGTCATCAGCTGGAACTTTTATTCAATTTACGTTGGGAAGGTGACTGCCCTCCTTTACCTTTGGCCTTGTGGCTTAAAGGTTTAATGAGAAATTATAACGGCCTTGCCGGAGTTGTTTCATGAGCCGAACTGCTCTTTATTGAATATAAAATCAAACTAAAACTAAATGGGTTTCCAGCCAAAGCTGAAGGCAAAAGCTGACAAATACAAAGTACAAATTCTTAAGCTACAAATACAAAAATGCTAGCTCGACAAAAGTGATAACGCTGCTCTCGCATCCGCACGAGGGATCAGGTTACCACTTCAGCCAGGGCACTGAACGCTGGGATTCGCTGCGTCAGCGTTCTCAGTGCGGCGAGCTCGCGTGGTTTGGTGACAGAGGGTTACTCGTTAACTAGCACAATGGTCCCTCACAGTCACTCGGACATGTCTTCTTCAGCTTGGGAATCTCAACTTTTTCTGGTGGAGGCAGTTTTTGGTTAGTTTTGGCAAGATTTTGAATTACAGGGTAGGTGGATGTGTGTGTGTGGCTGTGATTTGATTTTTTCGTTCTGTTAGTAAATTTTTTATGTGTTCAACTTCGGCATGTAGTTTTACCGAGTTGTTTCAACCTTATTCATTGCCGCTGTTCAGCAGCTTCAGTAGTTCAGCCTTTCTGGCTTTTAATCTTTTCACCACGCCACTACGTTTTGCACACATCACACTCTACTCACTGCGTTTCTTTAATAGCCATGTAGATGTAGTTAGTTTCTTCTGTTCCCGTTGTTCCAGGTTGATCCAAGTTTGTTTGTCCTCCAGTGATCCAGGTCTGTTGTCTCCAGTGTCACGGTCGCCATGTGGAGGATCGCCAAGTAGAGGGTCACCATGTAAGGGGTATCTTCCGTGTTCCCAATAAATTTAACGATTTGATTTTTGATTGATTTTAATTGATTTTATTTATGGCAGTATTGATTTTATTTATGGCAGTAACGATGGTGCCACTCCAATCTCTGAAGAGTTTCTGATTTTACAAATATATCTTAGAAGCTAAAGAGGGCTAAGCCTCGCGGCTGCGCTGCCAACAGCGGCAGCGGAGAGACGGTTATGTATTCTTAGGTATATAGCTATGATCGCTTAGGCTGGAGCGTAATATGCAAATTAATGTTGTCCAGTGTTCGGTGGCTCCAGTACTGCTACTTCCTGCTGCCTCCGTCTGGGTGGTTACTTGGTTGCGGCTTAGGGTTACGCTCCTTAGCCGTCCTTTGTTCTCGATATCAGTCGAGACCGCAATTCCAGGCTCCCTCTTTAAGGAAGGTAACTGGAAATGATGATTAGGTTGGGAGGTGACTGCTTCCTATCACCGGCCTTGTGGCTCAGTAATAAAACAAAATTAATTACGGCAAGTGCCGGAGCAAAGAATCTTTATTGTTGCGTTAGCAACGATATCAATACAAAAACTGAACTTAAAACTTAAAGTCATAGCCGGCAAGCCGGCCAAGCGGAAAACGAAAACGCTGACCTTGCACACGCGCAAGAATCAGGCGATCGCTGCTGGCCAATGAAGTTGGGCACAGCCCGCTAAAGTGTCAATTGCTGCATCAGCATCCTGAAGCCAAACCTTAACTCTACATTAGGGTGCAACAAGATTATGTGAATTATTATTAGGGTGTCTCAAGATTTCTTATTAACTAGTTACGTGTTAACTTATATATACTTTATGTGGTCGGAGATGCTTCCTTCTGTGCGTTACAAACATCCGGACATTTTCAATATACCCTCTCCAAGGGTATAAGAAAAATTGTATATTTGCTCGGGTGGGGGGGTCTCAGTTAACAAGGGGACACGAGTGCTCCGAGACAGGTAATTGTCGGCGAACGACTAACTCTCCACAAGGGGGTGTTGTTCTCTTCACCCTAACGGATCGCGGTCACTGCCCACGGTGCAGCAGCGGATTTGCACTTCACATTCTCACGCTGCCGACCAGCCTCACGTTACCAGAGACAGCCTTGGTGGCTCCGTCGCAATTTTGCTGACGTTGTCAGAAATTGTGGGTATTGTTTCTGGAACGTTTCCCGCGACAAGTCAGCCCCAATCGGTGGCCTTGAGTCCCATATTTTAAAACCATAAGAATCAGGTTACCTTGCTTGATGGTGAGCGGCGACCCGCCCTTCCCTACAGGGTATAATATATAGGGTTAGTGCGTCGGGTTTGGTACCCACCACCGTAAAAAATCTCCACCAATGAAAACTGCGACTACAATGCCTCGGATACGGACCCCCCCCTGACGACGACCCACGCAAACGTTTTAAGGACCACGATTTGAGGATATGCACTTGGAATGTACGCACCCTCAACGGAGAGGGTGATGATATCGACTTGGTGAAAGTCCTCAAAAAATACTCATCGGACGTTACTGCACTCCAAGAAATGCGATGGATTGGATATGGGAACAAGAAAATAGAGCTACCAAAAGAGAAGAAAAAACCGAAACCACCTCCCTGGGAGATATACTACAGCGGGCATGTTTCCAAGCACGAGTTTGGGTGCGGCTTTGCAGTGAGTGATAGACTACTCCACTCAGTCATCAGCTTTACACCAGTTGATGAGCGGCTTGCCGCGCTTAGACTTAAGGCAAAATATTTTAATATTAGTCTTATCTGTGCACACGCGCCAACAGAAGACAAGGACACCTCGACAAAAGACGAATTCTATGAGCGCCTGGAACAACTATACGAGCGCTGCCCCGATCACGACATAAAGATCGTGCTAGGCGATTTTAACGCGAAAATCGGGAGAGAAGGAGTCTTTGGTTCGACAGTCGGACGATTTAGCCTTCATGAAACAACCTCCGGTAACGGAGAGAGGCTAATAGACTTTGCTGCAGGCCGGAACATGGTCATAAGTAGTACGAGATTTGAACACCTCGACATCCATAAGGCGACCTGGAAGTCCCCTGATCAACGAACACGAAATCAGATTGATCACGTTGTGATCGACGGAAGGCACTCATCGAGTGTACTAGACGTGCGTGCGATTCGAGGAGCCAACATAGACTCGGATCACTACCTGGTTGCAGCCAAGGTACGCACGCGGCTCAGTGTGGCAAATGCCTCACGCTCTGGCACACGTCGAAAGCTAAACGTCGAGAAGCTGCAATCACAAGGGACCTCTGAAGCCTACAAAGCCAAACTCGCCCAACTGCTCAGGGAAACCTCCCCATCTTCTTCCGATATATGCGAACAGTGGAATCGTATATCACACTCCATGAGTACGGCTGCCAATGAGATACTCGGGTACTCCGAGTCCCCTCGAAGTCGGACTTGGTACGATGAGGAGTGCCGACTTGCTACTGCAGAAAAAGACGCAGCCTACAGGAGAACTCTGCAGTCGGGAGCAACGCGGGCTGTTACGGAGCGATATCGGGAGAAAAAGAAAGAGCGGAAGCGCCTCTTTAGAAGGAAAAAGAGCGAGCAGGAAAGGCGCATGCGCGAGGAAGTCGAGATGTTATTCGGCATGAGTGAGACGCGAAAATTTTACCAAAAAATTAAGCAATTAACAGAAGGTTTTAAGCCCAGAGTCGCACAATGCAAAGACGAACACGGGAATCTGGTCACCGATCCGCAAGTGGCGCTTAACAAATGGAGAAGCTACTTCTCAACCTACTGGGAGGCGATGACGAACATGATGCCGCCTCTAGAGAAGTAGCGATGCCACCAATCGACAACATAGAGATAGACCCGCCGACCCAACAGGAAGTCTGCTTAGCCATACAAAGGCTAAAGAACAATAAATCACCTGGCGCTGATGAGCTGCCCGCTGAATTGTTCAAGGCTGGAGGGGAAGAATTGGTAAGGTGCATGCACCAACTTCTTTGCCGTATATGGGTTGACGAAAGCATGCCCGACGATTGGAATTTAAGTGTTCTATGCCCAATCTTTAAAAAAGGAGACCCTGCAGTTTGCGCCAACTACCGCGGGATCAGTCTCCTTCCCATTGCATATAAGGTTCTGTCGCGCATTATTTGTGAACGTCTTAAGCCGCTTATAAACACACTGATTGGACCTTATCAGTGTGGCTTTAGACCTGGTAAATCCACCACAGACCAGATATTCACATTACGACAAATCCTGGAGAAGACCTATGAGAGAGGCATCAACACACACCATCTATTCGTTGATTATAAATCAGCCTTCGACACGCCGATAAGGGTTATAGTTTTTTCAAGCCTTTCTACTTTACAAACAAAGTACGTCCGTCTTTGCATGATGACGTTGAGAAGTACACAAAGCTCCGTCAAAATAGGAAAGAACCTTTCCGAACCATTTGATACCAAGAGAGTTTTGAGGGGGGACTTAATTATTTAAAGGAGAGGGGAGCTATTAAAGTTGCCGTTTTGTAAATAACACAAGCACAAATATATTTTGGTTCTTTTTTAATTTTTATTAATTAAACCGAGCGCGAGAGCCTTAAGCGACTCTGCCTCGTTGTTCTCGGCTCTGTTGTTGACTGCTGGCGCATTGCTGCCATCAAATATCTTTTTTAGAATGCAGCGCGCTCATGCATTGGTATGTGTGCGTGTGTAGCTTATCGCTTATATGTACATAAGCGTGAGATTTGCTGACACAGCTTGGCTTGGTCAAGACCAAAGTGGTCGGATCATATTTCCATATGGGAAAGAATAATTGAATTGTATTTAATTGTATTTACTTTACAACCAAAGCATGTGCACGCTACACCTCCCCTTTTAAAAAGAATAACGTATATTTATGAAGTTATTCTAAAATAGTGTAATGGTGTATATAAAAATTGTATGCTTAATATTTAATAATGATTATGGGGATTGTAGTCAAAAGAAAATTAAAAATAATTTTTTTTTTGTTAAATTTTTTTTTTTTTATATTTTTTATATGTTGTATATGCGAAAATTGGTAATTAATAAAGTTTTGTTTTTTTTTTTTTTTTTTTTGTTCTCATTCATTCATTCATTCATTCATATCGTAATAATATTATAGTATTCTTTATATATGTACTTTTTTTTTTTTTTTTTATGCGTTATATATTTTTAGTCTATCTTTATGTACTGTTTGCTGTTTCTTTCCTATTCTAATTGTAATATTATCTCTATCGTCTATTTTTTCAACTTTATAAGGGCCAACATAGTTGTTGTCTAGTTTATGCCCGGTTTCGTTTCTTAACAATACAAAATCTCCTACTTCTAAAATAAAATCGTTTGATTTCTTATCATAAAGCGTTTTTCGCTTTTGCTTTTCCTTATCTAACATAATTCTAGCTCTTTTATAGGCTACTTCTAATCTAAATTTTACTTCTTTAGCATAATCATCTATATTATATAGAGGATCTATCATATCTTTGTTTCTAAAGTTAATGAATTGTCTCGGTGGCCTTCCGAATACAAGTTCATATGGACAGTAGTCGTGTGCTACTGACGGGGTTGTATTGAAACAGTAGGTGAAATAATTCAACCATATGTCCCAGTCATTTTTGTCGATCGAAATATAAGAACGGATGTATTCGTTAAATGTTCGATGACTTCGCTCAATTGTTCCAAGGGTTTGGTGATGGTGAGCTGTTGAATGTATATTGTTTATTTTCATGTATTTGCATAAGTCTGTGATTAATGAATTTTTATATTCAGTACCCATGTCCGTAATGAACGTTTTCATTGGACCATACTTGAGTATGAAAGATTCAAAAATTGCTTTAGCAACTGTGTTAGCACTTTTGTTTGGTACTGGTATAGTGACTAAATATTTTGTTAAGTCACATATAATGGTAACTGCGTACTCATTGCCATCCTCAGTTTTCGGAAGTGGGCCAATGGTATCAATCAGTACAGTATCAAATGCTGTTGCTGGAGTTGGGGTTAGAGTCATAGGTGTCTTGGTATGGGTCGTTGTTTTTGCTTTTTGGCATTTCAAACAAGACTTTACATACTGTCTTATTGTCTTAGTCATTAAGGGCCAATAAAAATATTTTCGTATTTTCGACAGGGTTCGCGACATCCCTGAGTGGCCTCCTTCAATTGGTTCGTCATGGTATTTTGACAGAATTGCTTTTATTTGAGCTGTGTCGTTTTTGTCTATTATGGTCACCTTTGGGAGTATGCATACTCGTACTTTCTTCAAAATACTATTGCCCATTTTTTTAAATATACTTAGTGATACAGATTCAAAAATTTGATCACTTGGTGACATTTTCAATTGGTTTATATTAAGTATTCCGGCTTCTGTTTCAAGCCTTTGGAAAAGCTGACCTAAATCGAGTTTTCCATTGGAGTACAAATCATCAATTGTGAATCGTGAAATCACTCGTTTTCCCACTTTGAACAAACACTTGTGCTTGTCGAGTTTTAGTTTCACACATTTTTTGACATCGTTGTTGTTGATTACTTCATAGACATTGGGCTTTTTATTTTCATTTTGCTCATGCAATTTTATAGCAGTGCTACTAATAGCTGTACTGCTTTCTTGGCCTGCGCAGGCGTTTTTCTGTCTTGTTGAGGACCTCGTAGAGACCTTCAATATTTGTCTATTCATTTCTTTGAGCTCTTCAATTGTTATTCTGGATAGAGCATCTGCAATATGATTATCTTTCCCCTTGAGGTATTCGACAGTAAAATCATATTCTTCCAAATCAAGTCTCATTCTTGTGAGCTTGGAACTTGGATTTTTCATTGAAAACAGATATGTTAATGGTCTGTGATCCGTTTTTACGAAGAAATGCCTTCCATAAACGTAAGGTCTGAAGTGTTTTATTGCCCAGTGTATAGCAGCTAATTCCTGCTCTGTAGTTGATTTGTTACTTTCACCTTGTGTAAAAGATCTGGAGGCATATGCAACTGGAAGTTGCATTCCATTATGCTCCTGGGTTAATACCGCTCCGCAAGCGTGTTTGCTAGCGTCTGTGATTATGCAAAAATCTTTATTGAAGTCTGGGTACTGCAGTAATGTTGGTTTCATTAATGCTTCTTTTAAGTACTCGAATGCGTTATTGCATTCTGGAGTCCATTGAAATTGAACGTTCTTTTTACAAAGCCTCGTTAAGTGGCGTGAATGTTCTGCGAAATTTTGGATAAATCTCCGATAATAGTTACAGAAGGCAACGAATCTACGTGCACTATCTGCATCAGTTGGTTTTGGATAGTTTTTGATGACGTCATATTTTTTGTCATCTGGGAGAATTCCTTTATCGGTACATTTGTGACCAAGATAAGTAACTTCGTGCATGAAGAATGAACATTTTTCTGGATGTAGTTTTAAATTAAATTTGCGACATAGTTCGAAGACGTTTGTCAAATTTTTGAACATATGTTGTTCGGAACATCCAATGACTACTAGGTCATCCATATAGAGAAATGCTTGCGATGGTTCTAGACCTGAAAATGCAAGTGTCATCATGCGCATAAAAGAATTTGGTGCTACTTTAAGTCCATATGGTAATCGCGTGTAGCGATAAGAGCCTGTGCTCGTTGAAAATGATGTCATATTCCTTGATTTCTCATCAAGTTCTATCTGGTGAAATCCAGACATTAGATCGAGACATGAAAAGTATTTCGCTCGACCTAGTTGATCTAGAATATCTTCTATTCTTGGAAGTGGGAACTTGTCCGCTAGTAACTTTTTGTTAATTTGGCGATAATCAACTACTAAACGCCATCTTTTTTCCGTTGAATTTGGAAGTGATTTCTTGGGTACCAAGAGAAGTGGGCTGTTATATTCAGAGATGGATGGTTCGACAATGCCATCTTTAATTAGTTTTTGTACCTGATCGTTTATTTCTTGCTTTTCCGACTCAGCATTTCTGTAGTTTTTTATGTATACAGGTGTTTTATCATTCAATCTAAGCTTTTGTTTATAGAAATTGTTTGCGGATATAGGTTCTGTTTCTAAACCAAATATATCACTGTATTCAGTGCAAAGTTCGGTTAGTTTAGATTTAAACTGTTTAGGAAATTTTAATTTTTTCAATATTTCCCTTGTTCTTGACTTTTCTTTGTTTAACTGGATTATATCGTAGTCATTAAGTGACTCAAACTGTATGTTTTGACTGTCAATCTCTGTATTTTTCGAAGTAGTATTTACTATGCGAATGTATGCATTATTACTTGTTACTATTGAGCTTGCTATTATTATTCCCGGCTGTATCTCCTGATTGGGAACTAAAACCGTTTTTTCACTAGTCTTTAATCTTACTTGTCGTATGACTTCAGATCTAGCAGGTAATAATAATGAGTCATTCTCGAGTGAGTGTTTTATTGGAATTTGGATGTGTGTATGGAAATTTTTTGGGCGCAAAATTAGTGTATTTTTCTCCTCTTGATAATCTAATAAACAATTAAATTTTTTGAAAAAATCATAGCCCAATATACCATCTGTTGGTATTGAAAAGTTTTCTGGTACTACATGGAAATCATGTGGTACAATGTACTTGTCTGTAAGTAGTTCCAGATGTACTAGACCATAAGAACGTGTTGTTCCTTGTCCAATACCTGTTATATTGCTTATAATGTTTGTATTTATGTTGTAATATTCATTTTGTTGGTGTTTTATCACCGAAATGTCTGCTCCTGTATCAATCAAAAATGTCAGATTTGACTTTGTTTCTTCATTTTGAACTGTAATTATATTACTTAGATTGAGATTGATTGAGTATACTTTTACTGATTGTTGTTGCTCAAGGGGGTTGAGCGTTTTCCGAATTTGTTGTTCGGATGTTGTGATTGTTGCTTTGTCCTCGCCAATTATTTTGGTTTCCTTGGCCTCTGTAGTTGCCATTGTATTGGCCTCTATAGTTGCTATTATTGGTACCTCGGCCACGGTTATTGTAACCATTGTTATTACTTTGGCGGTATCCCTGATTACCTTGGTAACCTCTTCCTCTGTTTCCGTTATTATGGTACTGACCCCGTCCATTGTTGTAGTTACCACGGCTGTTGTTTCCGCGATAGTTCGAATAATATAGGACTGAGTCAGTTTTTCCGGTTGCATCAGTGCAACTGTTGACAAATTTGGCGATAGCGTCATTCATGGTTGTGAAGCTACCTGCCTGCATGATAAGTTTTACCTTATCAATAGAGCAGTTGGATGTCATGGCTTTTACAGCGTTTTGTACACTATATTTTGATGCTAGTTCAGGGGTAAGTCCATCATTTATGTAAGCGCATTCTAAACTATTTGTTAGTTGCTCAATTTCTTTTGTGTATTGATTGGCAGTTTTGTTTTTCTGCTGGAGATTCATTAATTTTGCTGAAATAACTTCAACTGATTCTCCTTTAACGGAAATTTTTAATTTGGCAATTATCTGATTTATAGTGCTTTCTGTACCAATCAAATTTCTTGCATGTCCCTTTAATTTTGTTTTAATCAGTGAGACTGCAGTTGTCTCATGGGTATCTTTAATAGATTCGACCAGAGATAATGCGTCTAGAAAACTTTGTAAGTTTTCAGCTTTGCCATCGAAATCTGGGATCAGACTTGATGCTGTTTTGAGGAATTGAACCTGGGTCTGTGCCATGATTACTGATTTTTGGTCTTTAGGAGTTTAGGGTTTTTAGAAGTTTAGGGTGTTTCAAAGCCAGCAGGCGTTTAGGGGTTTGTTAGTGAATTTAGTGGTGTCCTCTGAAGTCTTTATGAGATTTATCACGAAATGCATTATTTTGGACCTCGTAATTGAAAAGGGAAAATAGTTTTTGTTTTTAAGTCATGTTTTTCATTTTTCTTTTCTCCGGCAAAATTTTTTAAGTATTTCTGTAGTTGTCATAATTATTTTTAAATCATTTGAATGTGGCTTGCATTTCTGTTTTTTACTGTTAAATTTTTGCGTACAAGTCGCATGCATTTGAATGACTTATTATTTCTTAGAATGCTGTTAAGTTAAGTTTATTTTTTCATTTCTTTTTTGAACAGCTTTTTCGAAATCATCTTGTTCCCTATCGAACTTTTCCATTTTATTTTATTTTGTTTTTTTTTTTTTTTTTTAAGTTCGACTTTAAACTTTGTCGAGGTCGTTGCCTCTGCTCATGTACCGTTTTTTAATTGATCTCTTATGGATCATGTAAACTTTAAGTACTGTGTTTGCAGCTACTAGTATAACAAGAATGAGCAATAAAAAAAAAATGGATTTTAGGTTTGGTGTAGGACCCCCAATTTTTATTCATAAAAAACATTGGGGGTGTTGCCCCCCGCTTTTGTTTGGGGTTTGCCCCTTTTTTTTTATTTTCATTTTTTTTTTTACTTCAAGTTGTAAAATTTTTTTTTTGTTATTAAAAAATTATTGGTATTTTCTAGAAAAAATGATGGTGTGTATGAGTGATTTTACATTATACAGTTTACAGATTAATTTTACACTGTATAATGTATGTTAGTGGTAATGATTGTAATGATTATGTGACGGGTTTTTTTTTTTTGTTAATGAACTTAATTATCGTACCCAGCTCAAACGCTACTTGAGGGTACTAAAAAAAATTGCGAACTTCCAATATGCATTGGACCGCTTTAAAAAAAATATCGTTGGGCGCAATCTGCGCTCTTACTGTCTTCTTTGGCTTCTTCTACGTCTGTGGAGAGTTTTCCCTCGGTGGTGCAGACGGCGGCTTCATGCCTCCCGCACAAATTTCTTCTGGTTTTAATGGTCCATTCGTTGGTGCAGTGGGCGGCCTATATGCCTACCGCACGGTTTCTTTTTATTCGTTGGCTCGATTGGTTGTTGTTGTGATAAATTTATTTCCGCTTATTTCCAGTCAACCGGTAACATGGCTTTGTTACCGTTTCTTCCTTCTCGCTGCCCAAAGCCTGGCAGCGGCTTTGGTGATTTAGAAAAATTTTTTTTTTTTTTTTTGGGTGGTTTTTTATTTTTGCGGTTTCCTCCGCAGTTTTTTTTTTTCTTGTGTTTGGTTTAAGTTTTTGTTGTTTGCATTGTTTTTGTTTTGTTTGTTAAACTTTTTATTTGCATGTGTTTAAATGTCACTTGTCCAGGTCGCCATGTGATGACGGGAGACTGAAGCTCTTAAAGTTGCCGTTTTGTAAATAACACAAGCACAAATATATTTTGGTTCTTTTTTAATATTTATTAATTAAACCGAGCGCGAGAGCCTCAAGCGACTCTGCCTCGTTGTTCTCGTTTCTGTTGTTGACTGCTGGCGCATTGCTGCCATCAAATATCTTTTTTAGAATGCAGCGCGCTCATGCATTGGTATGTGTGCGTGTGTAGCTTATCGCTTATATGTACATAAGCGTGAGATTTGCTGACACAGCTTGTCTTGGTCAAGACCAAAGTGGTCGGATCATATTTCCATATGGGAAAGAATAATTGAATTGTATTTAATTGTATTTACTTTACAACCAAAGCATGTGCATTACCGTATTTACTTCTTCAATCTACTGATGGAATATATACTGCGCCGGTGCCCACATGCCAACAGAACGGGCGCCTTTATTTATAAAGATCTAATGCTACTCGCATATGCCGATGATATCGACATCATCGGCAAAAACGAACGGGCGGTAAGCAGGGCGTTTTCAGAGATTGAGAGGCAGTCGGAACTGATGGGTCTAGCGGTAAATGAGGACAAGACGAAATACCTTGTATCCGCGGACAAAAAGTCCTTGCGTCTTGGACAATTTGTTACAATGGGAGAATACAACTTTAAAGTTGTTGAGGATTTTGTTTACCTCGGAACGACGATAACCAGCGACAACAACATCAGTCTGAAAATCCGACGAAGGATCACTCTTGCAAACCGATGCTTCTACGGGCTAAGTAGAGCTCGGCGAGACCTCAAGCGAAGAACTTCCCTTTCATTTCCCCGCAATCGGCGCAGACGTGACACAGCGGATGAAGCGGCGATTAGCGTTTTTTTTAAAAGGTTTTTTTGTGGGGTGGGTGGAGGTTAAAAGTTGGCGATGTTTTCCGCATTCGAAATAATGACGAACTGTATGAGCTCTATGGGGACACCTGTCTGGTCAAGCGCATAAAGCAACAGCGGCTGCGCTGGTTAGAACATGTCACCAGGATGGACGAACAAGCTCCAGTAAGGAAAGCTTATTATTCGAAGGCGGCTGACTACGGAGGAAGAGGAAGGCGGGGGAACTAAGATGGGATGAAAACACAAGGCTTCCGTAAACTCAGACTGTATACTTAACATTTTCACTGGTTCACTGGTCCTTTTTGCTTTTAGCTTGGGAACCGCTCCACCGATCTCTATCATTTCTTCGACAAATCGATACATAATGCTAATTTGTATCGTTTTCGTATTTGTTTGTTTTTTTATCGACGTGACGGTTGTTTTTTGATCAAGAATAAATATACTTTATGGGGCCCAAAAAAAAGCTCGCTCTTGTTTTTAAAACAAAATTTATACTCTTGTGTACTGGCACAGAGTATAAAGAGTATAAAAAGGTTTCCGACCAATATAAAGCCTTAAACAAAACCAAGATTTGTTTCGGTTTTTTCTTCTAGTTTGGAGGAAAAAGAATTAGAAAGAAAAGCGCCGCAGGCAATTTTTTTTTAATCGCGCGGGAAAAGAATTTATAAGTGATTATCCGTAAACGCTCAAACAATAAAAATTGCTCAACTTTGCAGAATAAGTAGGGCATATTTTAAAACGTCGTACACGTCACTTAGACCATATTTGTATATTAATTTGGCTAGCTTTATGAATTTGGAAATGTTATTGTATTTAAGCTTTGAAGAAAAGAATTCATATATTTTTAGTATAAATATTGCAAATTTAAGAACCCTTTAAAAAGAAAAAAACGCATGGATGACCGCCACAACCTGGTTGTAAAATAATTCTTTATAATTCGCGGCCCATCGATGACATTTTCCAACTTAATGCTGTTCCAGAATCGTATTCCCTAAATATTTACTTATTTCTTTTTTAATGATTCACTTTGTATGGTATTTTGCATATAAATATTAAATATGGGGGTTAAAAAGCATCATATAATCGGTGCGTAAGCTGTTGCGTTTTTTGACGACCATATAAGAATGAAGAATTTTCAACCAAGTGACATTTCGTCTGTAATTTTCTTGAGATTTTTTTCAAAAGAAATAATTCAATCACATTGGCGACGTGAGCACAGGCTAATGAAAAATCTGGAAGTTCTGAAGCGTGAAAAAGTCCTACTGAGTTCTTAAATTTGCAGCATTGTCGGTAAAACATGTAAACATCAGAAACTCCGTTTTATAAAAAACCCTTATATCTATAAATTGAGTTAAGTTAAGGCTTTGTGAACACCGAAAAAACAAGTTTCAATAAATAATTTTTCCAACGCCTTCGACCCTTATTTAGTGTGACCATACAAATCGTCGCTAACTTTTCTTATCCAGATTGCGCGATAACTAGAGATGTACCAACATGCACGATACCTCAAACGATGCGTATTTTATTTCTCTATTTTATAAAAAAAGAATCACGGCAATCGTGTGAACAGATTTTGAGATATTTAATTTTTTCTACTTTCATCGTAGCCCTAGTCATAAAAAATACCAAATGGCGTGTAGCATGACCAACATATACAGAGGCCCTGCTGCTTGAAAATAAATATGACCATATAAATCGTCGCTAACTTTTCTTATCCAGATTGCGCGATAACTAGGAGATGTACCACACGATTGCCGTGATTCTTTTTTATAAAATAGAGCAATAAGATACGCATCGTTTGAGGTATCGTGCATGTTGGTACATCTCCTAGTTATCGCGCAATCTGGATAAGAAAAGTTAGCGACGATTTGTATGGTCACACTAAATAAGGGTCGAAGGCGTTGGAAAAATTATTTATTGAAACTTGTTTTTTCGGTGTTCACAAAGCCTTAACTTAACTTAATTTATAGATATAAGGGTTTTTTTTTTTTATAACTAGTTCCATGACTGGTTCCGACTGCTGAAATGGCGGACTTTTTTGTAATTTTAAAATTTCATTTCAAGGCACCCCCACTTACAAGCGTTTTTCTCAAAAACTGTTCACACGATTTGGATCAAATTTGTTGTAGATACCCTTGAATATATGTATTTCATGATGGTATAAGCAGTATGTGGGTACATCTCCTTAAAGTGGAGTTAAAGGGCATGATTTAAAAATGTAATTTTTTTGGTTAATTTTGTATGGGAAAAAGAAGAGGTTGGTCCACTTATAAGAACTTTTCTCAAAAAGTGTTCACACGATTTGCATGATTTTTCTTTCAAAATACTCTTGAAACTGTGTCCTATAACATGGTATATAGCCTATTATGGTACATCTCCTGAAAGTGGAGATATAACCAAAAATGTGGGAAGCCGATTTTTCAACTTAATTTACTTATAACCAGCAATGCATAAATTCACCTACAGGTTTTATAAATCAATAGTTTATGCAATTCTCAACAATATTGCATTTACAGATTCTAAATTGGTTGGATAATTAAGGAATAAATCAAAAAATAAAAATTGCCCTAGTGTTCCAGATTCCATCGTTCCAAATCGACGCTATTTTTTTCGACGCTATTTTGACGCACATCATTCAAACTACGTTGCCTGTGTATATTTTAGTTGCGAATGGCTATTAATTAGTGGTGGACCCAAAACTATCGCTTGGAACAGCATGAGATAGGAACATCCCCAGCTGACGGTGGAATATTTTGAGAAAATTTGGCACGGCAAGTTTTTACCACCCATTTTTTTCGTTTTGGGGAAACTGGATGTGGGGTTTTGTGTGTGTAGGGTGGAAATGCTAAAATATAATTTTTAGTGTTACAAAGCGTGTTGTAAAGTGCTTTCAAAAATACTGAAAAATACCGAATTTTTAAAGACACTGTCAAATTATGTGCACATTGTAACAAACAACAAGAAACGTACAAGCTAGTAAAAAAAAAACAAACCATTAAAGTAAGCTAATGGAATAATTTCAGTGAAATCTACGGACAACCAAGGGCGTAAGCGCAGACGCGTAAATGAAACAAAGAAGTGGTCAGACACAGATGAAAAAAAAAGTTTTGGACTATATGCAAATACACAGAAATCATGACGTATGCGTTTGTTAATTGACTTTCGCATTATAATGGATAAATGCATTATTATTATTAAAAACCATCTGCTCAAGTATACTACAATGAATTGCTCGAGGAGACAAAAATTGAGGGAACATGGAATACGCTGAAGTGCAAAGTCAGTCATCTAAAAAGTTTATTTCAAAATGCAAATCAGTGGACACAATCTACTGAAGCCAGTCTAGACGATGGAGACACTGAGTCAAGCATACGTGGTAAAATCTTAAACATTTAACATGTTTCAAGAGCTCATTCTTTTTTTACAGAAAAAATTACAAAAATGTGTCCCTATTACGATCTTCTGTCAGACATATTTACCAAAGACAAACAGGTGGAGACCAGAGTGTAAGAAACACTAAATTTTGAAGATTCCGAACTAGTGGCGTCTAATGAGGAATCAATAATTCACCAATTGTGAGTCCGTACTAGAAATCCCCGGTCCTGTTGGCAATTCAGAGGTGCCATCATGTTTTGCAAGTCAACTTACACGAAAGCGCCCGCGAATTTCAATGGACAAATTGGAAGATATTGAAAATCAACGTTGCGCACTTCGTGAGGAGCAGCTTAAATTGGAAAGTGCTAAATTTGAGTGGGCTAAAAACATAGAAGAACACAAAATGAAGTTGAAAGAACCAAAAGAGAATAACAGTTTCGAATTAAAAAAACTTGAACAAGAGAAAGATGAGCGTGTTAAACAATATGAAATAGAAATGAAATATAAAAAATAAATAAAAGCAAATATTTATTCAAAAATCAGTTGGTATATAGACTGTCTTTTGCGTTCACTTGTATCTGATTCCATGAACTCGTTGCTCTAGAATGCTTTTATTCGGCATTGTGAATAATATTTAGTGAATTTGACAGTTAACAACTTGCTCAGCTGATTGGATGAAACTAACAAGGTAATCACACAAAAGTGTGTTCACTACAGTTGAAGATTTAATTTAATTTTTAAACAAATAACTAGATAACCAAGTTGACGTGAAAACCCTTAATATAATATGTTCGAGGGCAATGTTAAATTTCGAACGAACAAAGTTTTAAGGCCTTAAGCTTAATATTTACATAATTTGGATGATACTTCGATACATGAGTTTTTATATGTAAGTGTATTATTATTAGCTGTATAATTAAGAAATAAATAAAAAAAACAAAAATTTCTCTAGTGTTTCATATTTGATTGTTCCAAACCGACGCTAGCTACTCGACGCTATTTTGACGGACATAAATTTGTGATGTGCAGTTTACAGACCGAGTACTCCAGTTGGTTCATTTTTGAGTTATCGATAAGTGTGTTCTCAGCTGGTCAACAGTGTGACCATTCACTCGTTTATGGTCGCAGTGGATTTTAATTGGGGTACCATTAACCCATTAAAATATCAAGGGGGTGTCAAGTGACATGGTGGAACATCAACATGTCCAGTGAGTACAACGCCAGCCAGTTTGTGTCCACCAACACAAATCCAAATGCCAGCTGCAGTGCCTCTCGCTGGCTCACCGAAGAAGTTTTTAAGCTCATTGATATTGTCCAAAGGGATGAGGCAATTTACAACCCAAGGCACAAATATTATTTCTGCCGTCCATATGTGGAAAACTTTTGGCGAGAGGTTGATCTGAAGCTGGAGAAGAATGCTGGCGCCAGTCTGGCCAAATGGACAAATTTACGTATTTCGTTCAGACGCGAATACACCAACTATTTGGAAGAGCGAGGAGCACCACCCTGCTGGTCCTATTTTGATCGTATGTTCTTTCTGCATCCCTATTTGCGCAAGAAGCATCAGCAACCCAAATCCTTGGATACCCAGGTGCAAGATGCTTTGGCTCATTTGTCTAGTCTGTCGAATCGCATGCAAAGGGAACGCACTGTAGCCATTACCACAACCAGTTCCAACTCCACCAGCCAGCCGACACCATCGGTTCAGCTATCGCCGCAGCCGCAACAGCTGGATAACTATTTGGACTATTTTGATGAGACGGATGCCAACCCGTCCGAGCTGGATGAAATGATTGACGAAGAGCAGCAGCAGCAGCGAGTACGCTATCACCACCAAATGGACAACAATGACATCAAATCGGAATGTGAAGAGCCTGTAGATGACTTTGAGCCGGATCATGATGATGAAGTTCCAGAGACGGAGCCTGAAGAACGGGAGTTGCATAAAATGGCTGCCACCTCCAGTTCGACAACCCTTGACCCACATAGACGTTATGCCTTGCAACATACTCACCACTCCAGTCGTCAAATGCTAGTAAATCGCCTGCAAATGCGTGGCTATCCGGATGAAGTGCGTGGCATACGTCCACGTTCACAAGAGCTACAGGGAGCAGCAGGAACGTCGTCAGCCAATCTGCAGACTCAGCCTAATATTTCGTTTGTGCGTCCCACATTCAGCAAGACCGTGGAAATGGTCAGTACTACCACACATAGTGGAGTTGGAGCAGCCATGCCTGTAGCCCATGATGTGGAATTGCCCACGCCGTCGAGTCATGTGACCACGGTAAGCAATCAACAGCGTCATGGTCAGCGCCTGGAGGCCAACAATTCAGCTGGCCCCGCACCCAATGCTGTGGCTCCTGCTGCCACGGCTGCTGCTGGCGGCAATGCGGAACTGTGCGACTGCAAAACCGACTCGGATGCCATGTTTCTGATGAGCCTGCTGCCTGACATACAAAAGCTAAATGGACGCGATCGTGGCAAAATCAAAATTGCTTTCCAAAACATACTCCAGGATTATTTGTATCCCGACTAGGCGTGGCCTTCAGTTGCGGAGATCTCCCCCACCCCCAGCCCCAGATCTGTGTATACTTTAACTAGGAACTATTCCAGCTCAGCCGGAAAATGTTTTCGTTTTTTTTTCCAATTGGTTTCCATTTTTAGTTTTTGTTTATTTTTTTACTTAAGAACTTTGCTGTGCAAGAACAAAAGTATCCTTCTAATTGTTTAAAACATTTTAAATTAGTGTTGTGTTTTGTCTAAATATTATTTTTAAATATAAATATTTATAAATATTTAACAAGAATAAATTCAATCAAAATTTAGTTGTTTTGGGATCACATCTTCCTGTTCCTCCGCATCCTTTGCTCACTCAAACAGCTTCAGCTCGCGTGTTATTTTCTTAATCTTATTATCCAATGTCTTGTCCTCACTCTCGCATATATAATAATGCCTGGAGGTGCATTCCTGTCCATAGTATACATAACTATGTTTTCCCGCATTATAGCTCAAACGCAAGCAACGTCCCTTGCCCTCGATCTCCAGTGTATTGTTGAGCACATCTTGGCCTTCCTCTTCCGCCGTCTGCTGCTCGGCGCTACCATCCACTAGATTCGCTGCTGTTGCATTCTCATTTTTTTGTGTCATGGCTATGGATGTTAGATTCATATGCGGATTCACTGGCTTGGCCGAGTTCGACCAAATCCATAAAAGACCCGGATTTAGACCACCCAACCAATAGTCGCGTCCCCTATGCGTCGGCTGATTTAGCAAATAGGCCATAATTTCCTCGTTCTCGGAAACTTTTTCAAATTCGGCCAAATGCGAGTTTAACGCCTTGCAAGCCGAATTTGCCGTCTTCCAGTTCACCTGCTGATGACTGTTGATGTAGTAACAATTGTCGCTGATTCGTGTGAAATTTGTGGGACAAGGATCTTTCACTTCCTTTTGATTGTTACCCGCCATTAGGTAGTAGATCAATTGCTCGGAGCGACGTACACGACTTTCCAAATAATCTATGGGTGAGATAGAGAGAAGTTGGAGATTAGGTAGGTTGCTTCTTTTAGGCGCTGACGACCTGGCAAGGTATGTATAACATACCGAGCCCTAACCGCGAAAATAACCTAAGCGCCATTTTTACGAAATTTTTTTTTTTTAATGCAAATTTGTTCTGCAGAAGATTTACCGCAGAAGATAAGAATGCGATTTTTCCAGGAGGTGTCGCTTAACTCTGGCGATATAGCATATTTATCGCACTCTCATCCCCCTTCGGGAAGAAATGTGCCACTCTGCGACACTTTTTGGAGAAGAGAAAGCGCTTTTTTCTAGAAGTTACGAGGAAGTCTCTTCTCAGGGATAAGAAAGCGTTTCACACAAAAAAAGTTCAAATTTATGCGTGCTGCTGCGCTGCTGCTCTGCTAGCTTGCAGCTGGTTCCCTCAATTATTTTATTATTCCGATAAACAACGAAATAAAGAAACTCAAATTTATTTCATGAACAATTTTTAATTACTACTCTGAGGGGATTCGAAGTCGGTTCCCTTGGACTGGAAAAATACGATGGGACTGACGTTTTAGACCAGTGTCCGACACCTTTAAATTTTCTGTGTATTCAAGTAGCAACATGGAGCAATTAGAATTAGAGAGAACGTTTGCGCTGCCTCTCAATTTTGCTGGTGCTAAACGATAGTGCCCAAAAAGATACTTCAAAGTGCCAGTAGGAAATCACTGTGGTTAGAGCGAGACGACCATAACCCAAATCTATCAAGAGAGAGCGAACAGCTGACCAAAAAGTATCTAGTGCAGCGATGGCCCTTGATGGCATCCCGGGGCCGAAAACATTTCGCTATTCTCATGTACACGACCCGAGCGCTTGCCGAAGCTGAGACCAAAAGAGCAAAAAGGCGTCATTCGCTCGACAGAGTTCGAAGCGATTAGGTCGAAGCAGATTCACGGAGCTTTATTTTCGCACACTAATACACTCTCACTTTTTGGCCTCGCTCTCGCTGGCCATCGCTGATCTAGAGAGCGTAAATGAGTGCGAACAGCTGACAATTGTCTGACAGTAGCGGTGTCGACTGAGCAACCTTTCTCTCTAATATTCTTTGCTCCATGGTAGCAACGTCCATCCTCTGTAGCAGCGACGTCGATACACAGACACTATACGAGCGTAAACTGTTCTCTTTTGCAATAACAAACATGTGCTAACTGAGAGCGCTCTCGCGTGTCTGAACGCACACATGCAAAGGCAAAATAAGCATGTGTGTTTTGCCGGACACTGTTTTAGACGACTGCGCCATGCCGCGCGTCTGAGTCGCCGCAACTTAGGGGTAACTTGTATTGAATCTATTTGACAGCATTCTCCCATAAATGCTTGCTTGGAATTCTCAAGTTTTTATTTATTTCTAACTCTGCCCAGATAAATAGGCAATAGAAATTGATGCTACAAATCGCTAATTTATCCCTTTTATGTTAAAAATGCGACCCCTTATGTGTTTTGTTTTTGGAAATCGCCAAACTATCACTTTATTGCCAAAATCACTTTTTGACGAGGGAGATAAGAAACCCGACAAAAAGGTAGCAGGGAAGCTAAGTTCATACAGTCAAATTAATTTGTCAAATATGGCGAAAATTCAATGGGAGCCAAAGCGATGAATTTAAATAAATATTATTGTACAAAATTACAATTAATTCTAGTTTATTGTACAAAAAAACTTTTGGGAACGAGTGAAAATGAAACTCGTAATACTTTCGAGTCAACATTCGCTAGCGAATTCGCATGCGAATGTTCGCGTACGAATGTTCTCCTGACACAAACTGGGCGAAACGAACGTTTAGTTCATGTTTTTTCGCTTTGAGGTTCGCGCTCGAATTTGCGGACGAGCTTTTGGTAGGGTGAGAGTGGCCGTCAAAACACACATGCTTATTTTGGCAATGCGTGTGTGTGTTTAGTCACGTGAGAGCGCTCTCATTTAACACTTGTTTGTTGTTGCAAAAGAGAGGAGCGCTCTCGGTAAACAGTAGGTGTATTGACGGTGCTGCTACAAAAAGCTCTTGTATACACAGAAAATAGAATCGTGCCGGACTCTGGTTTAAAAGGAAATGAATAAAGAGACACACAAATTGGCATATTCGATAAAAGTACGCTAGCATTTGGCCTGCAATCTCTTGTCCCTATCTGTTCATTGATTTCATCTTTCCCCTTTTGAACGAAACGAAACGAGCCAAGAAAAACTCTTTAACCTTAATTTAAGACAGCCTGTGAGACCACAAACTTTATATTCTTAGGAACTAAAAATCGAATCTAACATTAATGACACGATAGCTTGTTGCGATAAAGAACAGTTAGGGTGTTCAACAGCCAGCGTAAAAGAGTAATTGTGTAAACTTACGCGACGCAGCTATTGAGTGCCCCTAAAACGATTACACTCGTAATTTTTGGTGTAAATCAGCTGTTTTGACAGGCTGTGAGTTTTTCTGTCACTTGTGTGTGTCAAAGTTTAATACGTATTTTTAAAGCATTAATTGTAATTAAAAGGTTATCATGCTAAATATTGTAGAAGCATGATGAAAAATGAATACAAAAAAAACTTAAGATTTGGACCATGATGCTGTCGATGATGTTGTAGACGACCCTATGGAGGATCTTACTGCAATTGCATGCTGGCGGTGAGGAATCAAGTTCTGTGTGCCCAAATAAGTCAACTGGCGAACCAATGTGCTACCATTTTTCAATGACCAATGGGTCCGAACGGCCCCATGCTTATGTCGACTTTTCTATTTGGGGTAGTTTGGAGAAGCTGCATCAATAAGGAAAACTACAATATATTTACAGTAGGTAATGACGGCTCTCTAGGTGTTGTTACAGGCAGAGTGTAAAGAGCTATTTTTAGGAAGATGTCTCAATATATTTACTGGCCAGATGCAGTTAAACCGACAAAAAAATTAATTATTGTAGGTGTGACCGCATATTTTTTAGGAGAAAAATCTCGAAATGGCGTGATATCAAGTATTTTTGGTCCATACTTTGAATAATTTTACAACACTTCTACTGTTCTACTGTTTACACACCAGGGCAGCAAAAAGTGCGTATTTTTTATTAAGTTTGTGCAAAAGTATGTAACAGGGAGAAGGAATCATTTCCGACCCTATAAAGTATATATATTCTTGATCAGCATCAACAGTCGAGTCGATATAGCCATGTCCGTCTGTCTGTCCGTCCGTATGAACAAACAGATCTCAGAGATGGTAAGAGATAGAGGTTTGGCATGTATGGGACAAATGTTTTTTATACTTGCAGGCAGATCAAGTTTATTTTCAATTTTTGACCCCTCCCGCCCCCGCTATTTTGAAAAAACGTCACTTATAAGCAAATAAGTAAATCACCCCCTCCCACCCTATCACAACCGCCGCACAATGTTAGAGAGAGAGAGGGAGACATAGATAGAGAGAGAGAGAAAGAGGGAGAGAAACTTAGAGATGAGCGCAGCAGCTGCAGTGCATTCAGCTCCTTCTCCAGGTACAGAGTATGTTATAGTCGGGCTTGACCGACTTTCTCACTTGTTTTCTTATGTGATTTGTTGTTGTGGCGTAAACTTGTGGAGTTTAAGGGCAGTTTCCAGGGGTAGCGAAAAATTTCTTGTGAAAAAGTTGATATTCCGCAGATTCTTAACAGAGTCTGCTAATCTGCTGCTATTAACACGATAACACCATTTTTTCTATCAACAAACTTTTCAAAGAAAGAAACCTTGTGTTTATTTTCGCTATTCCTCCGAAGTCCCAAAATGTAAGAATCCGGTTATAACCTTATCCAAAATCAATCATATTTTTCCTTAAAAAAAAAGGAACCATATCTACTCAAATCATGTTTTTGCGTTCTAAAATAAGAACATTGTTTTACAAATGACTTAAATCGTTCATGCACTGTTTTTGGTAACGTTTGTGTCAAATTCTTTTCGTTTTTACCCTCGTGTAAAGTAAGATTAAGAATGTTTTCTCATTTTTAAATATTTCTATTGGATCTATCTACAGACGAAAAATGAGACAAAATTACATTTTACCTCTGTGGTTTCTCAATCACCGAGAACTTTTTTCGCCTATTCAAAAAAGAAAGCCTATTTTATTTCGTTCTTTTCATGAGACACTTTGTTGGGCAGAATCTGCCGAAAGTGCCTTTTGCTTATCTATGTGTATTGCGAGTGTTATGACATTTCTGATCACATTCTAAACTGTTTCTTAGATCCTAAGTTTCGACGCTTACTTTCCGACCCACACTGGTTTTTTTTTACTTTTTTGGCATGAAATAAAAATATGTACCTAAATTTAGCTTGAACAGTCCAAAGGGTTTATTCAAGCAGCTCAGCACACTCTTGACTAAAACCGTGATTTCGCCCAATTTTTGCAATCTTTAAATTAAAATCTAATTTGAATTCGGAAAACAAACTTTTATGCATAATTTGTTTATCCTTACCAACACGATAGACTAGCTTTTCAATGGCCCCAAGAAGGTACAGATCGTTTTCAGAAACAGCTCGAAATGTGGTAGGTTGTGCGCCGCCACCAACTAAATGTTGATGAGAGGGTGGTTGCTGCTGATGTTGTTGTTGTTGTTGTTGCAGTGGTACAGGACGCAAATGTGGTTGTTGGGACAGTGGGGGTGCCCCATTAACAGAACCACCTCCGCCTCCACCACCACCGCCCAGGCCAAAGAGTTGCTGCAGAAAGCCTGGTTGCTGTCGTTGCTGCATTTGCTGTTGCTGTTGTTGCAAGTGTTGCTGCTGTTGCTGGTGCAACATTTGATTGGTCATGGGTCGGAATTGTGGATTCACCATGGGACTTTCCACCGGCTTACGCAGATGTGGCTCCAGTTCCACAGCCTCACCTATGCGCCGGGTAATATAGATGTTGTTGCCGGGTCGCTTGTAGGCCGAGGAGTGATAATTGATGGGCCCAACCATTTCACCGCCACCCATACCCATATAGGGCAGATCTTTAGACGTACGCTGACTGCTGCTTTGACTGTAAACAATTTTGACAATGATCAAACCTTGAGCTCAATATCCGCCGGCGGCGACAGAGACCCACCTTAAAACGTAATCTTCGAGAAATTGCGACCAAATTGGAGCGTCTGCGTCCGCTAATGATTCATTCGCGTATTTTTGCATATTTTCACCATCGTTCGCATTGCATAATACCAACGAAAGAGTTAACATTAGTAATAAAACAAAGTAAACGTTGTGTGTTGATCTTTTGGTCGTCCACATGACGACACCAAGAAATGTTTGCATTGTATTGTCGGTTTTTAAATTCAAGTCACAAATTCACTTTCAATTTCACGCGTTTTTCGTGCGGTTTTAACCGCTCCAATTTACACTGTTGGCCTGCGTCTTTTACAGTTGTTGTCGCGTCGAAGTGAAGATTGATACTGAAATAGCGGCAATGGCAATGGCCAGCTTTGCGTCGTCTGTGACTGCTGCCGCTGAAGCTGCTGTTGTTGTTGTTGTTATTGTTTAATTTCTTATGAGAAATGCAAAATTTCACTTTCTCCTTCAGCCGCTCTTTGTACATAACTTACACACCTCATCTGCCGCCTGTAAATGTAAGTCATTGGGCTTTGGCTCTTGTTGAGGTTATTTGTGTGGCGGCTACATTTTCAAACTCATTGAAACTGATTTAATTGATTGTGATTACAAAAAATGTGGTAACTTATTTTAATGGTTAAAAAATTGCAATTTCAAAGGTGTGAAAAAAGACTGAAATTTTTGTTTTTTGTAAGTTAGAAAGACACCACGCCAAAGGAAATCGAAAGTGCTATGGGAGAGGGAGAGCAGGGAATCAAAAGGAAAAACGATACCCAATATCAAAAAGAACTCAAATGGATATTTCGAATTTTTTAACAACCGGTAATTGAAATACGAACAAGATACGAAAAGAACCGTCACATTGTATCGCTAAAGTTTTGGTTCTGAGTTTTTTTTTCTTCAATTTTTCTATTTGAGCAAGGTATTTCTCTGCCTAAAACGTTTACAAAATTAATAAGATGTACTTTAATGGTGGTTAATAAAGTTACCAGAACTGCTTATACACCCAAAAAAAGTTGTCATCGGAAACATTAAAAACATTTATTGATTTAAAACTCTTTCAAAATGTGTTAGTTCCACTAATAAATTGAATTCGTCATGTGTGGACATCTCACTATAGGAAAACACTGGTCCCTCATTGTATGCCTCATGTCCACGCGAATGTTGGTTAATCAGAAGTCACTGTATCGGTGTACCTCTAGCTGGAACCCATACATGTAGTGCTTTACACCTTCAAAGACACAGTAAAATACGCGAAAATCGCCTCTTCTCCAGCTGTCTTAGATTCGAACCTGTCGCATTGTGCGTTATCTTGCAAAGCGCTGAAAGAGCCACATCAGCATTGGGGCTTGTTAAGTGACCTGTAAAAAAATATATTTAACATAGAAGCAGTATTTGAAACGACTGTAATTTTTTAGTGATATTAACTCCATCCTGAAAAGAGATATTCCATTGTGACAACCCAAACTTTTACTCAATATTATTGTCGACATCGGTAAATACGGTGGTTAGAGGGAGACGGACAAAGTCACAAAAATAACTCAAAGAGTCAAAAACTGACTCTGAGAGCCAAAATGACAGCGAACAGCTGACTAATATCTGAGTGAAAAGTTGACTACGCAGCAAAGTGTGCTTCTATGTCAGATCTTCTTTGGTCCTGACTGAAGAGATACATTTATTATAGGGGAGAGTCTCCGGTTGTGCACACGCTCCGGTTATGGACACCCCAGTCTAGTTTTTGACAGATAACAGATGCCTCCAAACTAAGTAACGTCAAACTCCTAGTTCGACAGTACACATAATCTGAGCCAATAACGAAGTGTAAACACGCATTTGGTTTCTCGCTGTGAGCAAATAAAAAATAATCGTGAAAATTTTCCGAGTTTTTTTTTTTTTCCACATTGCGTTAAATCGAAGCAAAACATTGAAAAGAGAAGGGTATTATACTTTGTTTTTTAGTGCATTTAGTGTACTCTGTGATGTTATATCAAGTTTTAGTGAAATGTTTGTGTCGTGTAAAATTGCTAAACAAAATAAAAATGGCTACCATTTCCAAGAATGGACACACTTTTGCACCGGTTGTGGACACCCTCGTTTTTTGTGTTTAAAGCGTGTGTTTGGCCATAAAACTGTCAAATATCGTTGTTTATGTTAGTGTATCATATTTTAACAGCATTTTTGTGAATTTTTGTGCATTTTTAGCCATGCCAACTCCAAAAAAATCGTCTGGTCGATGCCATTAAGCAATGCCTCATCGATAAGAAGGCCGTCAAAGCTACAGCCAAGGAATATTGGCTTCCTTCCTATGGGCTTGAAGTCCGAAACATCCCCGGTTTGGTGTGCAGGACACTCGACTTGGCACTGACGCCAAAAACAATCAAGTCCGGTTTTCGTAAGCCCGGTATTGTTCCGTTTGACCCTGATGCTTTCTCCGAAGCTGACTTCATTGAGGCTGTCGAACGAAATGCAGTAGAAGTCGCCACAGAAGCTGATCTTGATGAAGACAATCAGCGTCGTATCATCGTTTCCGCCGATCCCAATATTGGGCGAGAAGAAGAGGTGTTAACCTCCCCCGAACCATCCACTTCACGAGCGTCTTCGGCTAGCCGCTTATCACTGTTGGATGAAATTGGGTCGGTGCAAGGAACTTCTCCGAAAAAGCCATCGAATCGCGGTCGCAAGCCAAAACAAACCACTGTGCTAACTACTCCGGAAAGCGTCGAGGTTTTGCGCGAGAAGGCAAAAAAATCAGCTGAGCGCGCAGTCAAGTGTGATTCTGTGTCGCACCCCACAAACGTGGCCGGCCAGGAAAACGACAGGCAACACCACCAGCCAAGCCGTCGGCCAAACGCGGAGCCAAGAAAAAAGCGTCTTCGTCATCGGAAGAAGACGAAGATTTCGACTTCTGTTTGATTTGTTTGGCGCTCTTTGCCAAAAAAACTGACCGCTTCAAATTCGATCCATTGCGATTGTTGTTTGCGATCGTCCTGTGCATTTGAAGTGCGCTGGCATGACGGCCAGCTATTTCACATGCAAAAATTGCATTTCGGAATAATTTTTTGCTTTTTTTCACTGAAGGCCATTATTTTTGATGTGAAACATCTTTAGTTTTGGTACGGACGATTTTAGTAGGAGTAAAATTTGATTTGAGCGTCACGTGACACTGACGCCAGTGGCTCGGCACACACACACAAGACGGTTGGAGTAAAATTTGATTTCTGCGCCACGTGACGCTGACGTCATTCATATTTTGTGTTGTTGTTTTGTGGAGTTTCCAGCAAGCACACACAGCCATAAGAGCATTGGCAGATGGGGGAAGTGAAGAGGTAGGATAGATGCTGAAAAGGGGTAACAGTGTGGGTTCTGGGAAAGATCTGGGTCGGATCTGGAGGTATATGTGAGGGATTTGGGTGGGCCCTTACCTGGGAGGAATCTGGATAGGATCTAGGTGGGATCGGGGAGAGATCCGGTTAGCATTTGGCTGGGTTAGAACATGGCTGGGATGTGGGTGGGATCTGGTTGGGATCTGGGTGGAATTTTGAAGGGATCTGGGTGCGATCTGGCTGGGATCTGGGTGAGATCTGAGTGGGATCTGGGTGGGATCTGGATGGGTTCTGCGTTGGATCTGGGCGGCATCTGGATGGGATCTAGAAGGGATCTGGCAGGGATCTTGTTGGGATCTGGTTGGGATCTGGAAGGAATTTTTGGGGGGTGGGGGGATCTGGGTGGGATCTGGAAGGGATCTGGGAGGGGTCTAGAAGGGATCTAAAAGGGATCTGGTCGGTTTTTGGAAGGAATCTGGGTGGAATCATGGTAGGATTTGAGTGGGATCTGGTTGGGATCTAGCTTGGTTGGATCTGGGAGGGATCTGAATTTCTACTCCTTGTTATTTTTTTCTTTCAAAAGAGTGCCCTTGCTGATTTATATACCATTGAAAGAGCTTGTGATTTGAAAATAAGCTCTTCAACTAAGCAGCATGTTTCACATCAAAGACTCGTGAGTGCTAGAGACACTCACACCATTTTTTTGTTTTTGATGTGAAACATCTTTAATATCGGTACGGAAGATTTTAGTAGAGGTAAAATTTGATTTCAGCGCCACGTGACGCTGACGTTATGCATATATTGTGTTGTTGTTTTAGCGGAGTGTCCCAGGGGGAGAGGAGTGAAAGTGGGGTAAAAAGAGAAGGGGGAAATTGGAGGTGACTTAACAAAGATTTGTCAGTGACTAAACAGTGACTTGATAGTGACTAAACAGTAACTGAGCAGTGACTGAGCAGTGACTCGACAGTGAGGTGACAGTGACTAAACAGTGATTTGACAGTGACTGAACAGTGACAAAGAAGTGTATTGCCACTGACTTGACAGTAACTAAACAGTGACGTGACATTGACTAATCAGTGAATTGACATTGACTAAGCAGTGACTTGACAGTGTCTTGACTGTGACTTGCCAGTGACTAATCAGTGACTTGACAGTGACTTGATAGTGACTAAACAGTGACTTGCCAGTGAATGAACGGTGACTAAGCAGTGTCTTGACAGTGACTTGACTTAACAGTGACTACACAGTGACTGAACAGTGATTTGACAGTGACTAGTCAGTGACTGAAGAATGACTTGACAGTGACTTAACAGTCACTAAACATTAACTGAACAGGGACTAAACAGTGACTACAAAGTGACTTGGCAGTGACTTCACAGTGACTAAACAGTGACTAAACAGTCCTTAAACAGCCCCTAAACACCTCTTAAACTTACAATCATGTTTCACATCAAAGCCTCGTGAGTGTTAACGACACTCACCCTTTTTTTTGCCACTGAAGGCCATTATTTTTTGTTCTTTTTGCCACTGAAGGCTTCTTAAAAAAAAACGTTCCTTTTTCATCAATTCATGGCCATTTTACTTCATATTTTTCCATTTCTAGCGGTTTTACAAGGGTGTCCACAATCGGGTACAAAACACACTTCGCTATTTACTCATACACCATCTGAACGCATGCCGAAGCTGAGGAGAAAATAGAAAAAACCCTTTCAGTCACTGGCTATCCTTTGATGCTGTCAGGTCGAAGCAAGTTCACTGAGCTTTATGATGAATTTTTAATATGTGTACCACCACTAGGTACCCAACCACCCCTGGGCGCGACCTTAGATCTAAGTTTCTGTTTTGTTGGGTGACTGAAACGCTAACCACAGTCTCTGAGTTAGGCCGGAGAGACTACTCTAAAGGTACTCTGCTTTTCGATTGCCTAGTCGACTCCAACTTTTCCCAAACTGGCCTAATTTACTTTCCTATCTTCACAATTCGTTCTGTCCTTTGCACTGGATTTGTCAGTTCACTCTGAAATGTGCTGTCTCATTAAAAAAGCTTATCCTTAATGCGGAAACCTTGATTTGAGCTTGAATCGAGGACTTGCACTGTGAAGGTGGTGTAACTTCATTAAGAGACAGGCGATGGGAAAAGTTCTGTGCCGTTCGGATCAAGAGATCGTAGATAAGCTTGCCAGCGGCCTTGAGCAAGCTACTTTCTAGGCTGACCTTACACAGTTTTGTTTTCATCTGCCCCAGTTCATTACATATAAATAAAGCATTCTAGTTTCGGTAAAGTTCGTAAATGAATTTTGAAATATCTCGCCACTTCAACAACTGTTTTATAACTAGCTTTCTATATGTAAAGCAAAGAAATATGTAATTTACCACTCCACTAGAGGGTTTAATCATCAGCTTTTGCCATTTCATTTTTTGGACCCACAACCTAAGAGGCATCTATGTAGGTACATTTCTCCATTAATGCGTCAGTAACGAACTGTGAATCAATTTGACACCGGGCGGTCCCAGTTTCAGAGCAACTTGCTTATGCATCATGGTCAAACAGTGCAGCCCACATAATGATCAAAGATCTCATCTCTCGTAAGTGTTTGGTCATGACTTAACCCTGAAGTGATATTGACTTTCATTCAATGTGGCAATGAAGATCTGCTGATGACGCACTTGGAGTTTTGGTTTTGGGGTTTGAAGGGTTTTCCCCCTGAAATGAATACCTGCATTTTGGGCAGCTCAAAGAAAAGAAATAACAATCATCAAAAGCAAAACGTCAACATGTAATATTTTTATAAAGTGTTTTTTTTTTCATTTTTAAAATGTATTATATAAATTTCAAATTTGTGCAACCATCAATTCTTAAGTTTAAACTTCGCTCTCTCTCGCTATCTCTCTAACTCTCCGGCTCTCTCTGTTTTGTGGTGGGTTCTTAATATTTTTAAACATGACTTTAAAAATACAAAAAAATTATGCTCTACATAGTATTTGGCTTTCGGTTTTGTTGTTTGCTGTTTGTTGATTTTGTTGTTGTTGTTATTTATTTATTAAGAAATTTATATATAAAGATATACACAAAGGATGTTGTTTTCGGTACTTTGTTTAGCAAAATCATGTTGAGATATTCGTTTACATTTAGTGGAGTTCCTCTGCTGCCGGTTGCTGTTGTTGTTCTCAATGGCTTTAATAGCCAGCCAATTCGGCGAATGTGGAGTCCATCTCGTCGGCCAAAGACTTGTATCTGTCCTTGTTGATGCCCAATTCGTCTGTGAAACGAAAAATTGCAGAAATTATTAAGTGAAAACGGTTATAGAACGCAGTGGAGGGGGAAAACAAAAAAGTGCAACATAAACATCAACTTGGTGCCACGGTACCAGCTGGTGACAATACACTGTTCAAAAATAATAATAATAATAAAGATTAGAACACAAATTAGTTTTTTTTAGCGCTGTTTTAGCAAGCGTTTGGCTTTTCAGAAGGCAGGACTGTGTGGTGGAGGGGTAGGGGAAACGAAAGTTTCTAAATACTCATCGGTGGAGGGAAAGTTACTAACATAGACCATACACTTTTTTGGGGGAGGGAACATCATTTTGAAACATTAAAAATCATTTCTCAGTTGAATTATTTTACAACGAGATGCTTCCCCTGAAAAGGTTGATACCAATAGCTGGTGAATGTGACCGAACCGCATGGTAGTCTCATCCAATTACCACTGCACCACAATCGACCCTTAGAATTAGGTAAACTTCCACTACTCAAGCAAAGAAAAGCCAAAGATAAACTCTTGAATAGAATTGGGAGGGATCCAGAACCCAACCAATTGGATTTTAGGTCCATTTAAATCGGATCATAAACGGAATTCCTGATAGAGCTTCACGGAATAGTTTCGCTTCAAAAACCCTCTTCAAATATAATTTTGTACGAACTTAAATAAATTATTGTAAAACTTGACCTTCAAAGTATGGGATCGGTGCATTATTTTCTAAAAAGTTCGACTTTATAACAATCCAAGGCTCGTACCTTTACAAAAAACGGTCCTAAAACGGAACAATTTATTTTAAATGCATTATCATCGACAATTAACAGCAACAAAGTAAAGCAAAGTTTTGTTACGGTACTTCGAATAGTGAAGAGAACAATATTGTTAATCGAAGGTGCAGGAGCATGGAGCAAAAAATATTAGAGAGGAACTTTGCGCTGCCTCTCGATTTTGCTGGTGCTAAACGATAGAGGCCAAAAGATACTTCAAAGTGTCAGTAGGAAATCACTGTGGTTAGAGCGAGACGACCATAACCCAAATGTATCCAGAGAGAGCGAACAGCTGACCAAAAAGTATCTAGAGAGCATAAATGAGAGCGAACACCTGACAATTTTCTAAAAGGAGCGGTGTCGACTGAGCAACCTTTCTCTCTAATATTCTTTGCTCTATGGCTTCGAACTCTGTCGAGCGAATGACGGCTGCTCTTTTGGTCTCAGCTTCGGCAAGCGATCGGGTCGTGTGAATAGCGAAATGTTTTCGGCCCCGGGAAGGCACCAAGGGCCATCGCTGATCTAGAGAGCGTAAATGAGAGAAAACAGCTAACAATTTTCTGAAGCGGTGTCGACTGAGCAAAGTTCCTCTCTAAAACATTTTGCTCCATGGCAGGAGTGGATCACTTGACAAGTGAAATTCATCAAAATAATGGCAATAAAAGTTTAAGTTTTAGCAATCCTAAAAAACCCGACCAGCTAGGATTATCATTATCGTTTTGATACAATTTTTTTAACCATATATCATAAAATTTACATAATATTGTTCGTTTGATTTTGAAGCCGTCCAATACCAAGGCAAAAATAAACAACCCTCATCAGCAAGGCTGCATACATTTTGATTTTACTGCTTGTGCGCCAAGCTCCCAATCAAAGCAATTGCTTTTGTGACAGAGTGGCTCTTAGGGCAATAGCGCGTCCACCGCTGATCCAAATAGTAGAAATAGAATCATGTGTAATACACATTGTGCATAGTATCGATTGGTCCTAATATATTTTTGTAAGCTAAGTCGTTTAGTTATTTAAGGATGGTCTGGCGTTTCAGTTAAAGAGTAATATAAGGCAAACTCCTGGTGGTGGTTTAGATCTTCTAGTCATAGATCTTCTGGACCGAATGGGGGCGTATGTGGTCAGGTAAAAGCTGCTGACTTGGCGAACCCAGCGTGACCCTGACTTACTACGTCTCAAGTCGACTCACACCTCCTCGTGGTGACCACCGGTAGCAGTGCAATGCACCCGCATTTGCTGCTGACTAACGTGAACGGCGACCCGCCCTTCCCTACAGGGTATAATATATAGGGTTAGTGCGTCGGGTTTGGTACCCACCACCGTTTAAAAATCTTCACCAAAGAAAACTGGGACTACAATGCCGGACCCCCTCTGACGACGACCCACGCAAACGTTTTAAGGATCAGTCTGGCAATCCAAAGAAGAATCACGCTCGCAAACCGATGCTACTACGGGCTAAGTAGCGAGCTCAAGTGCACTCTTATCATCCCAGTCCTGCAATACGGCGCAGAAGCATGGACAATGACAGCAGCGGATGAAGCGGCGATGGGCGTGTTTGAACGAAAGATTCTTCGGAGGATTTATGGCGATGATTTCCGCATTCGAAAAAAGGACGAACTGTATGAGCTCTATGGGGACACCTCTCTGGTCAAGCGCATAAAGCAACAGCGGTTGCGCGGGTTAGGACATGTCACCAGGATGGACGAAGAAGCTCCAGTAAGGAAAGCTTATAATTCGAAGGCGGCTGACTATGGAGGAAGAGGCAAGCAGGGGAGACCTCCACTACGATGGGACGACCAGGTGCGGGCAGACATTGTCAAGCTTGGTGTGACCAACTGGTGCCAGCTCGCACGGAACAGAAGCGACTGGAGAGCATTACTTGCAGAGGCCCAGACCGTCAAACGGTTGTAATGGCCAATAAAGAAGAAGAAGAAGATAAGGCAAACTCCAAAGTTTAAAGAAATTGTGTAAGAACGGTAGTATAAATCGCAAAAACTGAAATCGTGTTAATTTAAGTTCCATATTTAAGAATTTGATTTGAGTTGATTTTGTTCTGCTTTTAGTTATTAGTATATTTTGTCATTTTCTTGGGTTTTCTTTAGAAGGCTTCCTCAGCTCATACAAATTTTCAAAACGTATTTACATTTTTATTGACAGCCTTTAATTAAGAACAGAGAAAAAGATGAGCACAAACGTTAGCAAAAACAGTGCATGAACGTGTTTTGTCATTTTTAGTACAATTTTCTCACTTCAAGAAAAATTGTTATACCATCAAGTTGATCTTTCATCATGTCAAGAACATTTAGAACATTTTCTCTTAAAAAGTTTGATTAAATATTGTTCTCGTTATGAATTGACGGCAACTTATTTTCTGAACATGTTTTTTCTTTTTGTGTGGTGTCAGATACATTGCTAAACTCCAACGACCCATTTAAGTCTTTCAGAAAAACACAAAACAATTTTGTCGGGCTTAACAGGGAATCGAACAACGTACGAAATGGCGCGCTAGCACATTAAGCTAATGCACAGGGGCGAACTCATGATTGTCTGAATCGATGAACACTGAATTGCAAGTAAAACGACTGTAGTTTTGAGAGAGCTCTCTTGTTCACCAACAAAAACACACTTTTCTGTCCTCTCCTTTTGGCAGGCACTGATCTAGCGATCTACTGTGGTGGTTGAGTTGAAAAAAAACAAGAGAGAGATCAAAAAGAGAGCCAAAACTCGCCCTCTCTCCCTCTGTCGAAACTGGATTTGGTAAAAAGCAGTGTTTGTCAACGAGAGCGAGACCATAAAGTGAGAGGTAATGTTTACGCTCTTGACCTCAGCTTCGGCATGCGCTCGATTCGTGTATGTGTAAATTTATTCGGCCTCTGGGGGCATCCGGTGACAATCGTTGGTATAAAGCATGATTACAGCTTTACTCATTTCAAGAACAGTTGGAAGTTCCAACTTGGAACATTTGTTGACAAAAATTTTGGAAATTTTTTTAATACCATAGATATACCAATTTTGTACAGCCCATAATTGCAATGGTTTTTGTTGTAAATTTGCTTTAGAATTTAATCCAATTTTAGTTAAAGCTGCATTGCATAAAAAATCGTAAGAATTGTTACAATTTGTTTTTAAATCTAAGAAATGTTACTATACATTAATTTCATTAAAGTTTAGTCAAAAATGTTAAAAATAAGCATTTTTAGCAACTTTAAGGTTAATTTTTCAAAAGTCCCTACGTAATAAAGCATTTTCCGAAACCAATTCACACTATTTAGCACACAAAAATCATGAAATATCACTAATATTTATTTTATAAACTGGAAAATTTAAAGTTTTGCAGTCTTGTGTTTTCAAAAGCAAAAGTTATAATGAAAATTAAATTCAAATTTGCTTAATTTTCAAGTGAGTCTTCGAAAAGAGAACAATAAAGTTGATCGAAACTTTGAAATCTGAACCGTAAAGTGAAAAATAAGGTCGAACATTTGTTCTCGATCCAATAAATTTTGTATCAAGTTTCGAATCTTCTAAAAACGAACAGAAAACCTAACTTAAAGATGGAAGACTGTTTGGAAACTACAAGGATTTAAGAAGTTGTGAGAGATCACAAAGGATAAAAAGTGCAACAGTGAATGTCTGTAAATAAATGGCCACAATAAAGTAAGAAATAAAATTCTTAAACTGAGTAAACAGCAGGTGAATGTAGGTACAATTCATAGATACTTCCCAACGTTATGATGAAACTAAAAGCTGATCATGATTGAAGATCAAGAGCTCACACATGAGAGAGAGAGTGAAACATAGAAAGGAAATCAATTGTGGCATTCTGTTTGTTTTTTGGGGCTTGTGTCTGGGTAGGCAGGACAAGTTCGAACATGCCACATAAGAACAAAGAAATTGATCGTACTAAACAGTGAACAAATTTTTCCATATAAAACATAATTGAAATCACCTGTGTTTGAAAGCATATGGATTTAACTACAGTTGGGCGCTGTTAATGTTTGTGTGTGTGTTTTCTTTTTCTTTTTGCTTGTTTTAAGCAAGTCTAAACAAATTATTTACAGTGTAAATTTGTGGACAGAAATGGTGGGGTCTAAGTGGGGACATCATTATACACTGTGTGTCTTTTGGCTGAAGGAATAGCAATTTTGGATGGATTTGGTGTGTGGTTTGGTGGTATTTTATATTTTTGATATTGTTTTTGTTTTTAATATCCGGTAAGTTCAGCAAATGTCTGGTCCAAATCATCGCAGATTGCTTTGTACTTTTCTTTCTCATGGAAGAGACGGTCTGCAAAAAGCATTGTTTGTTGTTCATTATATAATACAAAATATTAATTATTGAAAGGAAGCCGCATAAAAGTGGTGGAGTTAAGATTAAGATATATATACAAATTGCATGGCATTAGTTTGAAGCTTCAGTTTGTAAACTATATATATCACATATCTTTGTACACGCGTCTTAAGGGCGCACTTTAGGGGGGGGTGCAGTAGTAAAGGGGGGCGATTAAAACTTACCCTCTAGCCTGTCGACTTCCTTCTGCAGGCGCTTCACTTGCTTCTCGGCATGCTCGGCGCGCTGTTCGGCTTCCTTCAACCTGAGGGACAGGGTCTTCATCTCACGCTTGAATTCCTCCACGCGCTGGTTGGCCTTCTCCTCGGACACTTCCAGAGATTTCAGCGAGTTGCCCACAACCTAAACACAATACTCTGGGCTTTAAATAAATCCTATAAAATATACGTCCACTCGCACTCACCTTCAACTCCTCCTCCAGCTCCATGATCTTGGACTCACCGGAGCGCACACGATCCTCAGCCACCTCCAGCTCATCTTCAACGAAGGCCAGCTTGCGGGACACTTCATCGGACTTGGTATCAGCATCCTCAGCCAGCATACGGGCCTCCTTCAATTGATTGGTCAACTGATCCATACGCTCCTCATCCTGCTGGGAACGGTTCTCCAATACTTTGCACATGCGGTTGTTCTCATCAGCCGATTGTGTGGCCTCCAGCAGCTTCTGTTGAGCGGTGGTCGAGCGTTCCTCAGACTTTTCCAAATCCTCCTCAATCTGTTGGACCTTACGGTTCAAGGTGGCGACCTCGGATTCCGTGGAGGTCAACAGTTTCTCCTTCTCGTCCAACTCGGTGTTGGCCTTCTCCAGCATGTCCTTGGAGGTGACCAAATCGATTTCAACCTGGACGAATTTCTTCTCCAGATCGCGCACCTCCTCATTGAGTTTATCGGCGCGGGAGTTGGCATCCTTGGCTTGATTCTCACAGGTATCTGCCTTATCAATGGCATTATCCTTCTCAAGCTTCATCGCTTGCATCTTCTTCTTGATGGCGTCCATGGTGTTTGTGTTTGTTGTTGTAACTTAGGAGGGAAGAAAACTGGAAAAAAGCACTGAAAGGAGAGGGTAAAAATGGGATTGAGGTTAGGAACGATTGCAAAATGTTTAGCTCTACTAAAATCTAGAATGAGTTTTATAGTAAGGTGGTTGTCTATAGTACGCCAAGTCCGAAAACACTTGGAATGCAAAATCTAGTATCAAAAAAAAAGTTGTAATAGTAATTTAGCTGCAGAGTTCAGGTAAAGGTGGATGAGAATGTTTCCTGGCACTCATAAGACCCAGGAGTGCGATCTAGAATCTAGTACGGTAAGTACTTTAGGTTCATATACTTCCTTTATACCAGACTATTTCGAAATATTTACAGTTGATTTCGGACAATCATATTATAAGATCATTTCGAAAAGAGTACTTTATAAAAATATCCAGGAATGCCAATTGGGTCTGAACCCAAACGAACTTATCTGTACTCGCACCGCTAGTTCCAGCTGATACTAAATACTGAACCGAACCTTCAACTACAAAACAAAACGGTCCGGTTCAGTTACATGACAAGTTCTCAATCTTATATTCAAAGCCAAATCTTTATAATAGGTGTTCCATTTGAGTTTTGAAGACTTTCTGAAGCTGCTTCGCTAACCAGAACCAAAAGACTTGTAGAGATCTGCACGAGTGCTCTGCAACTACAAGTGAACTCCATACCTACTACTTGATATTTTTCAACTTTACTTACTTTACTACTTTTACTTATGGCATATTTGTGCTTCGGGTAGCAGTGCGAAAGATACCCGGCGCCAGTGGCGTATGCAGGAAGGGGCCTAGACCGTCTCAGAGAATAGAAGAGCTAGAGCAACTAAATTTTAAATGTGGAATCCTACCGTCGATTCATATTCAACAAAAAATGTTGGAAAATTATGCAAAAAGTGAATATTGAGATGTAATTATGAAGTCATTTCAAATATAAATAACTTTCCAGGTCACTGAGATCGCATACATTAGTTTGCATTTTGCTATTGGTCTGCCTTAAGAACCTGGCATTGATTATGCAGTTGAATTTCTACATACAAGACGTTCAAAAATTGTTATTTATAAAGTAGGGCCGTTTACTAATCAATTTCCAAATATTTCTTTTAAAACCTCCCCCAAGGAACAATACCACAACGAGTGTGTGTTTCATTTGACTTCAAATTTTGGGTGCCTCAAGAAAATAGGCACTTTGGCAGCTCTTTGGCGTGTACCATTGTACGAGACCCCTTTCCAATTTTGTGAGGTTGGCAGGCCCACATCGATACATTTTCTTTTTAATTTACCCGTTTTTCATTTGAACCAATCATCATGGAGCAAAATGTATTAGAGAGGAACTTTGCGCTGCCTCTCAATTTTGCTGGTGCTAAACGATGGTGCCCAAAAAGATACTTATACAGGCATGTTCTCAATTCCACTACTTTTTGAAAAGTAAATCGAACGCAATTCCGCTTCGGTTTTGGTTTTGTGTTCTCAATTTCGAATGAAATTGCTCTCTTTTTACTCTTTGCAATCCACTGGACCAAGCGAGAATGGCACTAGATACACAAGAGAGAAACCAGGACTCCAAGCGAAACGATCGAAAATGGATCAGTCGGAAATGAGAGAGGCGGACTTTTAGGTTTCACTCCTCGTTTTCGTTTGCATAGCCAAAATCTGGACACATTTAACAAAAAAATCTTTATAAGTCAATTAAAGACTAGAATGCAAATTAAATTTCACTAACAATTTCTAAATTGATCACAGAATTAAGAAAAATTTACTTTATGTACATCTAGCAACTGTAAGGTGCATAGTTTGGCAATTACTTTTCATTCCACCGACTGACATTACTTTGGTGCTGCGAGAACATGAATTAATTCCACTTTCGAAAGGTTGCCGTGAAAGTGGAATTGAGAACACGGCTGATAGTGCCCAAAAATATACTTCAAGTTGCCAGTAGGAAATCACAGAGCGAGACGACCATTACGCAAATGTATCCAGAGAGAGCGAACAGCTGACCAAAAAGTATTTAGAGAGCGTAAATGAGAGAGAACAGCTAACAATTTTCTGACGGAAGCGGTGTCGACTGAGCAAAGTTCCTCTCTAATATTTTTTGCTCCATGCAATCATTCTTTTTGGCTTGAGGGAACGTGTATCGAAACGTTTTTTCTGAGTCGGTATCAAGTCATGTATATATTTATTCTAGAGGATTTTGGGTCTACAAACTCTGAAAACAATTTGTATTGTTTCGTTTTATTACACAGTTCGACAATATTCAACTTTTTTTTAAAACCCGGCATAAGACCCTTAAATTATGATGAAAGGGACCTTTGTAAGCATCACCACATACGCAGTTTTTTAAATGAAGCCTTGGTTCACGTTTTATGTGTACTTTTGTACCTGCAAACACAACGAAAACAATTTTAACTTAGTTTTTAATGGTTTAAGATAAAATTCTTCAAAATTGTAAAAAATTCACTTCAATCGTGCAACCGGTTAACGTACTTTCAAAAGGAGTTAAACCTCCATTTTTGAATATCTTTAAAAGCGCACGGTAGCTTTTAATAAAAATTGTTTTTATGATGGCCAAAAAACCATACGCCAATATTTCATTATACACTTGAAAAGTGTATTATAATTTTGCCCAGAAGTTTGCAACGCATAGAAGGAATCATCTCCGACCACATAAAGTATATTATATTCTTGATCAGCATGACGAGCTGAGTCGATTAAGCTTTGTCCGTCCGTCTGTCCGTCCGTCCGTCTGTCCGTCTGTCTGTTTCTACGCGAACTAGTCCCTCAGTTTTGGAGCTTTCGAGCTGAAACTCTGCACAGAATCTTCTTTTTACTGCACGCTGCTAATATGTCGGAACCGACCGGATCGGATGACTACTTCTTGTAGCTGCCATACAAATGTTCGTTCGGAAAATGGGTTTTAGTAAGAAAAACTGTTTTGTTCTCAATATTACTGCTCTCAAACACGGTCATGGGTAATATTGAATGTTTTTAACGCTGATCTGCGAAGTTTGGTCGAAGTCGCCTTAAAGCCCCGACTGAGACCAGCTGTTTCAAGTGTAATCAAAACTTCGGTACAGATCGAGATAGAACAACGTTCCTCATCAAATTAAAATTCAGTTTTTTTCTTCTTCGCGTTTCGCGCTCGCGCCTCTTCAAGAGCCTGTGTTTTTATTATATGTTTGGAATGTGCACCGGACCAATTGTCTTTGTGCCCCCTCACTTACAATTCCACTTACGTACAAAGGTCGATTTTCGTGGGTTTTAGGTTACTGATATTGTTTGGGTGTAGAATGTGTTTTCCAAATCTGCTAAGTCTGCGCCTTGCTTGAGAATCACAGCTTGCTAGTATATGCTCGAGGACTCCTCCTTCTCTTCACAGTATCTCCAAAGTTGGGTGTTTGTTATTCCCAACTCCGCAGTCCGCAGTGACCCGTTTAGAGCACTATCTTAATACTGAGGCCTTCTTTCCTTGTTGAATTAACTTTTGGAACCTTTTGAGGTTGTGGTTCAATATTAATGCTTTAGATTGTCTCATCCCCCTGGTGCTTACCCAGGAGGCTGTCAGATTTTACGGAAAAGTTTATAGAAGTATAAATTACTTTTGTAAAAAAAATTGTTAAGGCTCAAAATTGGTACTGACTTTAACTGCCCCCCTTGAGGATTTTCTATATATTTCACCTGCTTTTAGATTCTTACTTAAAAACTCTAAGAAATAAAAAACAATTTAATTTTTATATTTCAATTTACCTACAGTGATTCTAAAAGTATGCTACATATTTTAATCCATATGAAGACTCCCGAATGAAAATAGAATGACTCAGGGTTCATGGGCATAATCCGAGGTTTTGAAAACAAAAGCATACTCTTTTACTGGGAATACAATTTTAAAAGAGATTTTATGAAAACCAAAGCAAAACCGAGCAAAAGCGCGTACCTCATGCTGTGGTGCAATATTCAAAGAAAATAATTAGAAATGTGGCAACGAAATCGCCAGGGGTACTTTTGGGCACTCTCAACGCAAAGTTACCAAATGTAAAAAGACCCAAAATATTTACGATTTTTACCATTTATTAGGTAAAGTCTTTATATTTCATTTTAAGTGTGGTCCGTGGTCTAAAATATAAAGTCAAGCTCCGGCAACTCGATGCACTCCTACTTTTGACTATTAATTTTAAGAAAAATTCAATTTAAACAATGGCCATTAAAAAACCATTTGGGAAAAAGGTTCCAAATTTTGCCCTAAAATTGCCAAATGTATTCAAAATCATTTCCGACCTTCGTTGTATACATTTTGGGGCTTTTGGCCAAAATTTCGGCCTGCTGGCCCAGTGTGCAATGGTCGCACAGGGCAGAAGGCGTCTTTAACCTCAAAATTCTAAGAAAAGGAATGCTGACTTTGTTGTATATGTCGCATAAGTTTATTCAAGCTTAAGTAGCGTTCTTTTCTTTTCGATAAAAGTTATCGAAATTCAATAAACTTTTTATCCAATCAAACCTAAGTCTAAGTGGTCGTTTGAATGTGAATATGCAATACAAAAGAATCCGCTGACGAGAAGATGTGGTTATCTTCGAAACAGCGATCGTTGTACGGACATACCAATTGCTATTCCAAGTTGTTGTAATTGATCTCTGTTGATTTGTGTTGATTACATTGATTTGTAACTCTCCACCGACCTCAAGCCAGCCAGATACAAAAAGTTTGACAAAAACTGGTAGCAAAAACCCTATATGGTACTTTTTATCCAAAGTTATAAAAAAATTCCAATTGACTTTTAAGATTTGAGGAAGAATTTTGGTTTTTTAAAAACTCTGTAGATGTAGATTCAATTCCTTGCCAGAGCCTGATTCAGCTGTAGCTTAGAAACTTCTAAAGCCACTTACATGCTAGGTATATATAACCAAGTTGTTCTTTCTACTTGATCACTTGACACCTCAATGAGATTGCCCACTTTGTTTCTTCACAGCTCATAAAAATGCAAGAACAATTTATGCGAGTATGTATAGCAAATTGTTTACTTTAAGCTTACACCCACTGATACATTCTTATATAAAAGTAAACATAATTTTTGTTCAATTTTCAAAACGCCCACATTGAATCCATATCCGTTCAGTCCCTCTCTCTCTGTCTGGCTGTCTCCCTCGTTATTCTACTAAATTTATTTGTTGCAAGAATTTCAAAGAGTTTAAAAATAAACTTTATATGAAAATATCCAGTCCACAGACGATAGTCGTCGCTTTATGGATATGTTTGCCAAATGTAATTCTAGAGTTTCCATTATTTCGAAATGTATGGTACATACACATGGGATAGAGAATCGAGAATGATTGCAATTTGACAATTTGAATGTGGGACAAAGTCATTTATGTTGTTGCAAGTGAAAAGTCATTAAAATTTCATTTTAATTTTACATATTTCAAGAGAACTTATGTGTGTGGGTGGTAGCTGCAAATACCCTCACTTATATAAATATATATAGAAATTTTCCAAAAAACATTTCAAAAATCAACCAACTCAAGGATAAATACCAAATGTTCATGAGATCACAAAAGCTAAAAGCTTTTACGTCTAAGTTTCAACAGAAAGTTAAAAATAAAATTTCCGTCTTTGTGTTAGTGTATCTATGTAGAATGGGCAGGTGTCTGTCTGCAGTTAATTTTAATAGAACAATTTTTGAGAAATAAAAAAAAAAAAAACCAAAAGAAAATGCTTTTTTGTGTGTGAAAATTGTGCGTGGCGTATGTGTGATATGCATATGTATATGTGTGTGTGTGTGTGAGCGTGAAGCTTTTCCTTTAAAAGTGTCTGTGCAAATTTTCCCACACACACGTCAATTATTTGCTGGTATTAGTGCCGTCAGATTTAGTTACAAAATTCCTTATAAGCGAATTTTATCATAAATTTCAGTTTTAGTTCAGTTCAACTTTTTTTTTTGGCTTTGATTTTTTGGGAGGCACTTTGTTTTATTTTATTTTAAAAATTTTAGGAAATTAATTTTCCTTTTTTTTTTAATTTTCACACACACACATACATATAAACCTTTTTATTTTTTTGAAAATTATTGAAAATTTTGATTGTAGCCCTTGCACTTTTTCACTATGGTTGCATTTTGGTTTTTTTTTTTTTCTTTTTCTTTGATATAATCTTTTATTTGCTCAAAATCCTGGCCGCAGCAGCCGTAACTAACCTTAGCGTTTCAAACACACTATACGCTGTCGAAACCCCGAGAACACTGATGCTGACCAAGTCGCTTATCCCAGAAAGCGACCCCAAGAAATAACGCCAGGCACACTCAAACACCACACACACACACACACACGTGAGCACTCACCTTACATACAGACACACCAACGCACGTATTGAATAATTTTTCATTTGAATAAACAAATTTCCCATTAAAATATATAAGCAGGAAAAGCGCTTTTGCTTTCGCAACTTTCTTATGCTTGATCTTACAAACAACAAATTTCCCCCTTGAGAAATTTCCCTTTCTCTCTCTCTCTCTTCAACAAAATCCCTCTCAATTTTCGTTGCAGGCGAAAATTTTTTAATTCAATATTTTTTTACTCACCGATTTGTGTGTGTGTCTGTGTTTTTGTGTGTATCCAATTAGATATGTATAAAAATAACAAATGTAAGTACACACCACAAACATAGCAAGACATTCCCATAAATAAAAATTATAATTTATTTAAAAAATAAAAATTTTAAATATTTTGTCTTTTTGTTTTTTTTTTATTCTATACATTAAAACAAGTGTGTAGGAATAATTTTGGTAAAAAATATAAAAAAAAAAAAATAAATTATATTCAAGGACTATATACCCTGAACCTGGAATTTCACTAAAAACAAAAGGCAGATAACTATTAACATGAGACTTTTTTTTTAGGGAGAGGGGTGTAAAATCGGTTAATACCTACAGGGTTGCCCATATTCGACGGACCCATCTGGCAACTCCATAACTTTTGACAGAGATGTCAGATCGCTTAATGACATATCGCGTTTGAAGCGTCAGTCCAAGCAGATTTTTACCATGGAACAATACACGCCACGCGAGCGCTCTGAAATAGTTGAAATTTACATTCAACAGAACAAGTCAATTGTGAAACTCAACGTGCTTTTAAAAATTAAAAATTAAGCCCATTTCACATTGAATGGGACCGTAAATAAGCAAAATTGCCGTATTTACGCCACTGAAAATCCTCAGGAGATTCAAGAAGTGCCTCTTCATGACGAAAAAGTCACAGTTTGGTGCGGCGTTAGTGCGAAAACGGTCATTGGGCCGTTTTTTCTTCCAAATGAAAATGGCCATGCTGTTACCATCAACCAGGAGCGTTATCGCGACATGATGACCAATTTTGTGATGCCAATTATTCGTCGAAAGCGTATGAGGCAGTTCTGGTTTCAACAAGACGGCGCTCCACCGCACACAAGTCGCATAACAATCGATTTTCTGAAGAAATTGTTTCCGGGCCGTTTGATGTCGAAAAGTGGTGATTTGACTGGCCACCGCGTTCGCCCGATTTGACGCCGCCTGACTTCTTCTTGTGGGGATATTTGAAGTCAAAGGTTTACGTTAACAAGCCAAGGACCGTAGAAGAGCTCAAGGACAACATTCGTGAAGAAATAGCCGCTATTCCGGCCGAAATGTTGGCAAAATCGATGGAAAATGCTGCAAAAAGGGCACAATACGCCATCAACGCCAGAGGCGGCCATTTGAGAGATATCATATTCAAAAATTGATGTAAACAAATCTACTTGGAACAAATTAAATGATTAAGATTGCCAACCGCCAAATTTTTATTTTTTTCTTTGATTTAAAAAAAAAAAAATGGGTCCGTCGAATATGGGCAACCCCTTTTTATTTTTCCATTATAAAGATAATTTTTTTTTTTATTGGTTGGTTTGGTTTGTGCGTTCCTGTTTCTGTCGGTTTCTACGCGAACTAGTCCCTCAGTTTTGGAGCTATCGAGCTGAAACTTTGCACAGAGTTTTCTTTTTACTGCACGCTGCTAATATGTCGGAACCAACCGGATCGTATGACTACTTCTTGTAGCTGCCATACAAATGTTCGTTCGAAAAATAGGTTTTAGTAAGAAAAACTGTTTTGTTCTCAATATTACTGCTCTCAAACACGGTCATTGGTAATATGTAATGTTTTTAAGCTGATCTGCGAAGTTTGGTCGAAGTCGCTAACCGTTGAGCCAAGCTATTTCAAGTGTATCAAAACTTCGGTACAGACGAAATTAGCTTTGCCTTTCTCGTTATATTTTGTTTTTTAAAACTTCGGTCTAAAAATTTCTAAAACACAAAACAGCATCAAACAATGCCTTTTGGTGAGGCGTGACGAAAGGATTTTTCTGTCGTTCTGCGTAATAGCCTTTAGCTAGTATTTTATAAAGTTCTCACGCACATCTTTTCATTTATCCTTAATTAGGAAAAGTAAAGATTTCGCATTCGCACTTAATATCTGTCCAAAAGAAACAAAAATTGCAAAGTGGCTGATCGACATAAGTTCATATGCTAAGAACAGGTGTACCCATATAAACAAGTAAGACCGTTGCAGTGGAGTAGCCCGACTTTAATATACCCTGTACAATTGACAAACACACACACATACCCAAACACACACACATACACAAACGCGCAAATAAACACCCAGTCGGACTTGGATGCATGACAGATGTCCATATTTATATCCAACTTGTCGTTTTAGCAGCGGGGGGAAAACTGAAGGTTCCGTTTCGTTTGTCTTAAGAAACGCCGTGAAACTCAGGGGTTGTTGTTGTAACCGTTAACCGTTTGGGTGACGTCACGAGGCAGCCTTCGGGTTCCGCGTTTCTCCTTACGAACTCGGTACTTCAGATGCACTGATTTTGTATATCGTAGGAGGAAGACCTGAGCCGTCAGCTTACGAACCCCTGATTTTTGCATGCCTTTGTGTAAAATGTCACCCCCCAGAATCAACTTTAGATTTGAGTTTATTTGCAAATTTTATTGATATATAATTAATATTACAAAACAACAACTATTTTTGTTTACTTCTTATTACACAGGCCAACCAAAATGACCACTTTTGTGAGGTCCAGCCCTATTTGTATTAATTTCTGATTCAGTTTTGTGCACTGATTCCAAAACTGGTTTCGGTTTTTCTCCATCAGCTCTTGTTTTCAAGATATCGCGGAAAAACCATTCTGCTGTTTTTTCGGCTTTTAAAAAATTATGGAGGTTACACCGAGCAACAATATCTGTATTTATGAGCTTTATGCGACAGTATACATACTAAGGTCGCCTAAAAAAATCAATGGAGCATCATCAGCAAACCCAAAAGCGCCGAAATTGGCCTTTGAAGAGAAATTTTCATCAAATTCTAGCAAATTTTTCAAACTTAATCGCCGTGTACCAGCCATTTGGGGTGGTTGAATTTTAATTAAAACCACTTTAGCATGTAGCCCAATGGTTCTTCTAATTTCACAATTTTTTTGCATATAAATCTTGTCGATGGACAAAGTTACAGGCGGTTAATCCCGAAAAATTGAATTAAATTTTATGGCAGGATTACTAGATTGATACATAAAAAGTTTATAGGAAATATTAAAAGACTACTTGATCTAACATAGTCCTTACATTAATTGTCAAGCAAATGTACAATAACAATTAATCAGTACTAGATTAAAACAATTTGGCACAAAATTCATATTTGCTTAATATCAAAAAACCTCTCGAGAAACATTAAAATTTTATGAATTGGGCTTCAAATGGACCAAGTGACTGTCAAAAAAAATAGTAAAAAAAATAGGGGGAAGCAACCTTGGGTTTGACCGAAGTTCAAGTTTATATAGCCTTGGAGCATGAAACATGCCTGCCAGTTTGTTATATGGCAGCTATACGATATATTCATCCGATTTTGATCAAACTCTCCATAATTGTGTTGAAACAGATAATATTCATAACTGGAAAGTATAAAGACGGCATCACTGAAAACAAAAAAAATTACCTTAATTTGTTAAAATTTGTTTACATAATTCAATTAAATGGTCTTTCTATGAACAATTCTTGAAAATCGGTTTATATTTTCGGGCCACTTAACTCTATGTAACCACTTAATTCAAAGTAAAACTAAAAATTCGAACTTCCAACTTATGACTTATCTCGTCAAATGTCGTGACAGACTCACAAAGTTATTCGCTTGCGAAATGGAGCGAGTTTTTGCACTACCTTGCAATTATTGCTCATTCCTCCAAATAATAAGAGTGGTCAACTTCCTCGTCATATCGTTTCACAGATAGAGTCTTTACTGAAATCTCTTTCCGCCAGGCATTTGTTGAAGTTTGAAAAATCGTAAAAGCCACAAGGAGCTTACTCCGTAGATTATAGTAATTGCGGTACTCATTTGGCCCATTTGTAGCCTAATTCATAAAATTGTAATGTTTCTTGAGTGGTTGTTTGATATTAAGCAAATATGAATTTTGTGGCAAATTGTTTTAATCTAGTACTGATTGAATGTTATTGTACACTTGCATGACAATTAATGTAAGGTCTATGTTAGATCAAGTAGTCTTTTAATATATCCTATACACTTTTTATGTATCAATCTAGTAATCCTGCCATAAAATTTAATTCATTTTTTCGGGATTAACCGCCTGTAACTTTGTCCATCGACAAGATTTATATGCAAAAAAATTTGTGAAATTAGAAGAACCATTGGGCTACATGCTAAAGTGGTTTTAATTAAAATTCAACCACCCCAAATGGCTGGTACACGGCGATTAAGTTTGAAAAATTGGCTAGAATTTGATGAAAATTTCTCTTCAAAGGCCAATTTAGGCGCGTTTGGGTTTGCTGATGATGCTCCGTTGATTTTTTTAGGCGACCTTAGAATGTATACTGTCGCATAGAGCTCATAAATACAGATATTATTGCTCGGTGTAACCTCCAAAATTTTTTAAAAGCCAAAAGAACTGCAAAACGGTTTTTCCGCGATATCTTGAAAACAAGAGCTGATGGAGAAAAGCCGAGACCAGTTTTGGAATCAGTGCACAAAACTGGATTAGAAACTGAATTCAATTAGGCTGGACCAAAATGGCTGTTGGCCAGTGTTATTATTGTTGATGTTCGCCATGATGACTTGGTTGCTAATGGTAGGGATGATTGTTAGTGACTTGGCCTTTTAGTGTGTTGTTGCTCATAGTTTACGCAGGAGGACCTGTTTTAAGTAGAAAATTGATTAATAATGACAAATTAACGATAATAATATTACTTAAGTGCTATTGAGTCCCCAGATGTAATTAAATTCGATACTCACCAACAATATATTGCGCACTTATAATAATAAAAATATTATAAATATTCTCCGTCACCGCGTCTTTTTTCTGCCACAGCCGAAATCTCACTGACTTCATATTTTTTTCGCTTTTCTTTCTCTCGCTTGGTCAACGTTCACTAAGCGTTCGGGGCTGACTTCGTTTTTCTACTTCGTGTTTGATCTCCACGACGAAGAGCCTGAACCGTTTCGCGATATGCCGACTCTTAGCCTTACGAATACCTGAGAAAAGAACGTGTGAGTTTTCATGTGGAAAAATGTACATATTTCATGCCAAAAAATTATGTAGTGACTATTTTCCTGAAATTTCATGCCACCAAATGTACTTATTTTGGTAAACACATGCTGCAAAGTCCGACTGGGCACGCGTACGCACACACACACTCCCACAGCAAGATCTGATCCAGCGGCAAATCGTACCACAGCCTTTGTCATGCTTTACAATACATGCTTAAAGAGGACTTAAAGAAGGAACTTTCGAGAAGATGGAAGACGCAGAGACTGGTGCTTATTCCAAAGGGAGACAAGCCAGTAGACGAGCCAGCCTCTTTTGACACCCTTTTTTATGTTGAAAACAACTGAAAATTTTAGAGCTTATACCCCCAATCAAAAATATAGTAAGTTACCCTCAACAATTATTTTTTTTTTTGGAAAATTTACCATAATGTGATGGAAACGGGTAAAAAAAAAAAAATAATTTATGGAGCCCGTTGGCGGAACGACAAAAATATTTTCTCTATTTTCCTCTCTCTGTTTTGTATGTTTAAACAAAAATAATTTTTTTTGTATAATGCCCTTTAAAGCCACCATCCCACCACAACAAAAAAATATATATTTTTATTTTTATTCCCTGCTTTTTCTTTTTTCTTTTCTCTATTTCCTTGATTTTTTTTTATGTACCCAAAGAGGATTTCCCAAAGATCCTTATTATGGTCCTATATTAATGTATTTATAATTTGTACTAAAACAAACCAACCCACATTTTCTTTTTTGTTGTCCTTGCCCTCAATATCGTGGGTAAACAACGCCCGTGATATCGAGCAGGCCTGCAATCTAGGGGAATTTTGCAAATCTGAAACAAACTCGATCAGGGTACGGTATCCACCTATGTTCATGCAAAAATTTGGGTCCCTATCTCTTATAGTCTCTGCAGTGGCGTAGATAGCTTTTTGCAATGGGGGGTGATGAATTTCTGATTTTTTTTTTTTTTTTTTGTTATCGGTAATAGTCTAGTATTCCGGCCTACTATCAGAAAATTTAAAAAAAAAATAGTCTTTCGATAGAACGCGAATTATTAAGAATTTTCATTAAAAATTTTTGGATTTCATCTATGGTTTCTTTTTAAAAGAATTTAAAAAAATGCAGGTTTTGTATAATACAAAAGTATATACAAGCTTTTCGTCAAATGTCAGATAAATATATTGAAACGACTTACTCCAAGAACATAAGGTTATTAGTTGCCTAAAATAAGTCACCCTTAGCTCAAAAAATTCTTTTGATGGACCGCGAACTATCAAGAATTAACATGCAATAAAGTTTAAAAATTTTAATTAGAGCTCAAATGCTTTTTATCGTCTAAAAAATGTTTGATGTGCGGGGCAGATTAAGTGGTCATAACAAGGATGATTCATAAAATAATTTCTGGTTAAAAAGGGTTTTTCAAAAACTCACACCCACACAAATCATAAAAATGATCTCGCTGGATGTAAAGAGCGAACTGCCACGTTTGACCGCAAAAAGAGCAATATTCCAAAAAAATTTTACATGTGTGTGCTTTAACGACCTTTATGATAATCAAACCATCAATAGTATGCTGGCTCTAGGTCTTGTTATGTTTGCACATAACTTAAAAAAACAGAAACACAACACACCACAAAGGAGGCTAGGTGGTCGTACAGCTGTTTCATTGGTACCTCTACCAAATCTTCAGTGACCTGTGCCTACATGTACTGGCCCCAACGACTATTACTCCATGACGGAGCTGCCATAATCGTTTGGGAATTCCTAACCGACTTGACAGCAAAAATTTTACAAATTCCGTTTCCACAATTTTTGTCAAATATTTCCAAAATTTTTCAACTAATGTTGTCAAGGAAAAATAATTTTGAAGCAAAGTATGGGAAAAAAGCGCCGCAGTCAAAAAAATTGTTTTTAAATCGACAGATTTTAAAAGTATTTATACACAATCCGCTAAAACAATAAACATTCAACTCGTTTTAACTTCCCACAGGAAAAAATTTGCCCACATTTTTATAAAACTTTGGCTTATATTTTAATAAAATTAAGGAATTTTCGGGCCAAATTTGATCAACTTATTTACGTAGGAAACAATAATTTGTGAGTTTAGCTGCCTCTAGGTCGGAAAAAGTTGCGCATGTTCACAACTGTAAACAACTTATACATTACACATCAAAAAGAGCTGGTTGCCTATACCGCCGTTTCATCCTCCATAGGAAACAATAGTTTTAGATTTCAGTCATGCAAAATCTGCGATGATGGCTATTTTGCCAAGCTTTCGTCAAAATTTGGGCAAATTATTTGCCTGTGAGACCTAAGCTAGGAAAATGGGAATGGAATTCAATTTTGTTGTTAAAGCCCCGTACGCAGAAAGACAGAAATTTTCCTCTCGTCACAGTATTTCAAATAATTGGAAACACCTTGGCTTTGCTTTGATGCTCATGTGCTGTTTGAAAGTGTTTCTATCTATGTAAAATACTGTGACGTCTGTCATTCTGCGTACTAGGCTTAAGTCATCACAAAATTGTTACTTTTATTATTTATTTAACATCGGATGAATAGCATAAATAATAGCAAAATAATTTTTTATAAAACCTGAATTTTTCCAATTTCATTTAAAAAGAAAACATGTATGTAAAAACATAAACCCTGCGATTGTTTTCCATGAAAATTTTTAACAAGTTTCTGAGAGAAGGTAGGAATTAGAATTCCTTACTGTAACCTTATCTTATTTATTAAATTATTTATTTTAAAAAATTAGGTCAAGTTTTTATATTATATGCTTTGTTAATCTTCGATTTCGTCCCTTGAAATTCCGATTTGTAAACTCAATGGGGGGGGGGGATTGATCAATTTTAAAAGTTGACCTTTTTGAACAAACCTTATTTTTTCTTCTGTCATTCCTATTCTAAATCAGTAAGTCTTCATTTCTATCTTCGAGCATCAACAAAGGTAAATGACGTATGTGCGAACTTTAGATTGTGGTGCAGCGGGAAGAGTGTTTGCCTTCCAAGCGGGAGGTCGTGGGTTCGATCCCGCATCGGAACGTCCAATAAAATTGTTTTTCTTTCTTTAAGAACTTATACACAACCGGTCTTACATTTTATGTATACAGTCTGGTATTGCTGTCGCATCGGGCTGGCTGATGGTTAACCTCAACAGACTGTCGGATGAAAATGTAAAATGGGCTATTCAGTCCCAAAGGGAGTGGGGGGCAAGCCAAGCTTCTCTCAATCTCATGGTGTGTGTGCTTATAATTTTTCACACAAAAGAAAGGGACCTACACAGTTTAACGCCGAATCCGAACGGCAAGGTTTGAGAAGCTTTTTCATGGCTAGTTACTTCACAGCTAGCGCCAATTGCTGGTGAAGATAACGGTTGGCAGTGTCTGGTGGAACATATGATGTGGTTGAAGCTTCACAGCTGTGCGAATATTGAGAGAAAGGAAAATCGAAAATTGTTTTTAGCTTATCGGATTTATTAGTTATCGATTACTAATCGATGATGGTCCCAATATTTATTTTGAAATTTGTATTAATCGCCCCTAAAACAGCCGTTTCACCTACTGTGCGACGCACGCTTTACTATTTAGAATTTGCCGCTACCGTTAATTTTTCGTTCGATCGTTTTCATTCCGCGACTGAGCTGCAAAGCTATCGGCTGCAACAGAAGCTTTTGCTGAGATTTATTAAATATGGAATATAACAAACCATATCCACCACCGTCGTATGCTGATCTACAGCATCAGCCGGGACTCCATGCCGGTTGGAATGTGTCACCTCCGCCAGTGCCACAAGCGCCACCAGCGCAGCCAGCGAATGTGGTAATCCAGAATAACCAACACTCAACACCCGCTGCGCAACCAATGGTCGTCCAGAATACAGTGGTAATTGATAAGGGCGGACAGGGCACGAACTGTCCGTGTTGTAATGCAAGTAGTATACGCATGCGTATAAAGCACGGTCCATCGCTCAGCACATATCTATTGGCGGGTTTACTATGTTGTCTACTGTAAGTAATGACTTGGACTCGAATGTGCTTATCATGTGTGTACTAACCCATACGTTCTCCAATAGACCGCCCTTCTGCTTTGCGCCCTTCTGCTTCAGATGTGGCTACAAAACAAGCCAATATTGTCCCCGCTGCAATGCCTGTCTGGGAAGCTTCTAGGTGCCTTTTGTGGGCACAAAGTTTGAAATTTGATTAATTTTGAGCAATAATAAAATAACTCACAAATAACACAGGCCAACAAAATAATAATAAATCCAAGAGGGAAAATCGATTCTAAATTAGATTGAAGTTTTCAAGCTGAATGCAATTTAATTTTCCAAGTTTTTTAGAAATCAATGGTAAATGTGCCTAAAATGGAAACCTTTCGAAATATATTGAAAAAAGAAATATAATAAACATGATAAATGCGCTTGAAAAGGGTCGAGACCGATAGGGGAAGTTATATTATATTATATTTGAATAGATTACTTCAAAACAAACTGATTGGGACCAATTTTGGGATTTTGAAATCCCCAATTTGAAATAATTTTGAACAGTTTTTTGGGTAACATTTAAACGCCGAACTATGCCAAGGTGGTTGACCAAAGTTTTGCTAATAATTTAACAATTGCTGTGTGCCATAATGAGGATTCAAAATGCGCTGTCATATAATTAAATCCAAATAACTTATTTTGTATTCAATTATTTTTGCTTGTCTTATTCTACGTTAGTTGTTGTCTGCTGTCCTTATCATTAGATTTCTAATTTCAGAATTCTTAAGTGACCTTTGGTTCAGCAGATTGCTCCGCTTTGCTATGGCATAGACAAAATTGGTCTGTTTAATGTCTTCTTTGTAGATTGCAGTGTGCTCTCTTTTTTTCCTAAATTAATAGGCTCTCTAGCGTAGTTCTCGTGTTCCATCTATGTATGTTTCGCTTCCAGCAAACTTACACAGAGAAAACAAGTGAGAAAGTCAGTCAAGCCCGACTATAATATACTCTGTACCTAGAGTAGGAGCTGAATGCAGTGCTGTTGCTGCGCTCATCTCTAAGTTTATCTTTGTCCCTCCCTCTCTCTCTTGCTCTCTTTTTATTCCCTGTACCCATTAAAAATGGGTAAAAGGGGATCATGAAGTTGTGCAAATGTATGTAACAGGGAGAAGGAAACATTTCCGACCCTATAAAATATATATATTCTTGATCAGCATCAACAGCCGAGTCGATTTAGCCATGTCCGTCTGTCTGTATGAACGCGTCGATCTCATAGACTATAAGAGATAGAGACCCAAATTTTTGCATGAACATAGGTGGATACCGTACCCTGATCGAGTTTGTTTCAGATTTGCAAAATTTCTCCCCCTCCCCCCTTAAACCGCAAAAAACTGTCAGAGCTACAATTAGTGGCATATAATAAGAATAATTTGTAATTTAGAAACTTTTAGGAGAGCTGTGCAAATATGTAACGTCACGTCAAACACAAGCTGCAAGAACTTCAGTACTTTTGATTCGGTCTACTGTAGGCCGCGGGCTTTTTTCAGTAGTCTCGTGTGCAGTCTAAGATGCAATAAATAATGATCATTAAATTACTTAAATATGGAATGCAAAATAACGTACTTTATATTTAAATCACAATAAAATTGAAACAAACACGATGCGCGCGGAGCCATTTTTTCTAAGAGAAAGGTTACACTAAAACGAAAGCAAATCGAAATCAGCTTCGAGGCTAATTTCGCGAAATCAATTAATATGACCTAAATTTCCTTACAATTTTTTGGGCACACTGCTCATTTTGTATGGAGCAACTGTGATCACCTGTTTCGCGAAATCAAATCGAAAGCAAATCAAAAGCAAATCACTTTCAGGAATACCACTAATATTTAAAAGGAACTTATAAATAAATAATTTAAAAATACTGTACCCCATCGTCAATTGTCTATGTAATCGTCTTAGTAATTAGTGCTTCCAAGTTGGAAGTTTCAACAAAGTCCTTTACTTCTAGCGCTAAGAAGAAATATCACATAAATAAATAAATAAGGGCCGAATTGGGTGCACACGCATACACAAAGATTTCTGCCAATTTGGCGTCTGTTGTTGTCAGGTTTTGCACTTGTGCTGCCATTGGAATTCCCGAACAGTCATAGCAATGGCCTGTGCCGACTTGCAGAAGATATGCAAAGCTTGCATAATGATAGAACCTAGAGTTTCTGAAAACAGCTGTACAGTTGACCAGCCTTCTATGTATCGTGTGTCTGTCTTGTTTAAAAAGTCTAAATAAATAGACTTAACGTTTGCGCAGTCGACACCGCTTCTGACAGAAATCAGCTGTTCGCTGTGACTTACGCCCGTCTCGTTCTAACTGTGATTTTCCTACGGCCGATAAGAATCTCAATGCGGACTATCGTTTATCACCACTCAAGAACGAGAGGCAGTGTACATTTTATCTATTATACACATGGGCCCAAGATTTATTGATCTGAAGCCTGCTAAAAAACCCGATGATCCAAGCTCAAGTATTATATTATCAAGCCTCTGATATGTATGAATAAAATGTTCAAGTGCCGAAATCTTATCTTCTACATACATACATGTCACATTAACTAAATATAACCAACTATCAACTATATCTGGAAGGGAAATTGGCACTAAGTATGTTTCAATTTTTGTACATGTTTGCTGAATCAGCGAAGAACAAAATTGTTCCCGAAGCCAGGTTCAGCGACCTTCTGAACCCGCTCCGTGAGCCCGAACCAAAAAATTTTAGCGGGTTCGAACCAGGAGTGAACCCCTCGCGATTTTTGAGGCATTCATTCTTACCAATTTTCCGTTTTCCGCTTTGCTTTCTAATAATTGTGACTTCCGGAAAGCTGCGAACCATCAACACACTTTTATTTGGAAGACCCTACTTTGGAGGCTGAAAAATTTTTAAACAGCCCTCGCATCGGCATATTTTTAATTTTTGTATTTTTTGTAATGAACAGCACTTGAAATAGCTTTAATATCTTCTCCCGATTTCTTTCCATAAGATCACAAAAAAACAGGTAAAATTCAGCAGACTACACCAGAAGAGGGCCTTAATCTAATGTGGGCGGTAAGGGTAAGCGTGGTCGAATTGTTGTACTACTTTGCCCAATTATTATACCAAAGACATTTGAATATTAGAGATTATATTGGACTTTGATTATACACTTATTGTCTATCAAATGTGCCAAATTGCAATTGTCAAACTACATTTTTCGATTTTATGCCGCCCAAACTGAAATCTGGCCCAATGTGGACTGGAGCAAGCCATAGCCTCGACAACACACCACAGTTTGTAGTCCAATGGATTCAGGTCTGGGCTACCAGCAGGCCCATCATCCGTAGAAATGAAGTGAGCTGGAGCAAAGTCTTGCTGAAAGGTCCACCGCACAGTGCAAGATTTTGCCAATCTAGGGGGACTTAATTTAATAGCAGTCGTATTTTTCCAGTTATCGACTTGAATTTTGGACTGAATGTTCAAATATACCCCAAAGAAATTTCTGGACGAAAAGTTAAAGTGGGCGTGGCACCTTAAAGGGCGTAAAATACGTAAAACCAGAATATTTAAATATATATTAAAACATATAAACCTCCATAAAAAAGGAACATTTTATTTCCAAAAAGCATCAGGTAAGTATTTTTTTGTTTTAATTTCGAGCAATTTAAAAATATTTTTTTAAATAAATAATGAAAAACAATTTTTTTTTAAATTGGTTACACATGTGTGTGCTTTAACGACCTTTATGATAATCAAACCATCAATAGTACGCTGGCTCTAGGTCTCGTTATGTTTGCACATAACTTCAAAAAGCAGGAAACACAACACAACACAAAGGAGGCTAGGTGGTCATACAGCTGTTTCACTGGTACCTCTACCAGATCATCAGTGACCTTCGCCTAATGTACTGGCCCCAACGACTCTTACTCCATGCCCATGATACAATAAGTATAAGGTAGTCTCGTCGGCTGCCGAAGCTAGATCGTTTTTGTCCCTTAAGCCCCATACGGACATCCGAAGTTTGTAATTTAGCTAACTTCCCCTTATGTTTCGTTGCCGTGGAACGTAAGAGCAGTGTTACTAGATTTAAGAAAAAAATTACGCCAAAAATTTCACTATTTGGTATGTTTAATTTAGTTGGCGGTAGGTCACACTGCTTGATCATCTGTATTTTGTTTTGATGCTTAAGTTGATTTTTTTGTAGAAGCTCGGCCACTGCTCCTTAAGCCTTGTTCACAAAAATTAAGTCCGAATGCTTGGGGTGGAAAAAGATCACAAATGACATTCCGCTCTTTCACCGCCAAAATTAAAGATATTTTTTTCGACATGGAAAAAATATTTCAAAACAACTATTTCGCTCTTTGTTTTTTTCCCATGTTTATTATATTTATTTTCAAATTATTTCATTTCACTTGAGCTAAAAGCACTTCAGCTGGTCGGTGCAGGAAGAAGCAGAGTAAAGTTACATGGTGCATTCTGAATGCTGCGTCTGCTGCTAGAGAAAATCTACAATAACATAGAAGCGCACGTTGCTCTGTCGTCAACATTTAAAATTTTGAGTTGTCACAATGAATGTTCTAGTTGTCAGGATGGAGTTAACATCACTCAAAATAGAGAGGCGTTTCAAAGTGCGCTTCTATGTTAGATTTTCTTTGACGCTAAGGGACAGCTTTTGCCGACGAGACTACCTTATACTTATTGTATCATGTCCATGCCGGAGCTACCATAATCGTTTGGGAATTCCTAAACGACTTGACAGCAAAATCCGGCACACATAAGAACAGTACGGCTGCCAGTACCTTTGTGACTGTGTGAAATCTTCCAATCTAACACAGTAACCAATAGATTGATAGATAGACTATTGGTTACTGTGTTAGAAGCGGGGAGGAAATCTCTCTCACTAACATTAGCAAAGCCAAGATTGGGGAACACACATAGTCACAAAGGTACTGGCAGCCAGCACTGTTCTTATGTGTGCCGGATTTTGGTGTCAAGTCGTTTAGGAATTCCCAAACGATTATGGTAGCTCCGGCATGGAGTCGTTGGGGCCAGTACATTAGGCGAAGGTCACTGATGATCTGGTAGAGGTACCAGTGAAACAGCTGTATGACCACCTAGCCTCCTTTGTGTTGTGTTGTGTTTCCTGCTTTTTTGAAGTTATGTGCAAACATAATGAGACCTAGAGCCAGCGTACTATTGATAGTTAAATTGGTTACTCTTGTTAAATGCCTAAGCTTTTGCTTGTAACTTCAAAATTATTGGCGGTACAAATGAAAAAATAGTAATTCATTTATTAAAAAAAAAAACGATATTCGTATTTTTTCACAATTTTTTTAACTAAAAAAAAAAAACAACTCAAAGTTGATAAAAATATTGGGCGAAATTGATTTTGCAAATTTAATCAGAATCTGAATTTAAATCATAACTTTCTTCACTAGATAGATCATAAGATAGTTTTGGGTGATGGAAATTAGACCGCGTGAATTAAGACCGCCGTCGGCGGTCTAATTTCATTTTTGAAAATGAATTTAGACCGCCATCATAAAATGAAATTAGGCCGCGCGGTCTAATTTCATTCTGCAAAATGAATTTAGACCGCCTTAACAAAATGAAATTAGTCAGCGTGGCCTTAATCCCTTTTTTAAATGAATTTTGACCGCCATTACAAAAGAAATGTATTTTTGGTTTTTTAGTAAAAGAAACTATCTATAACATTAAGAAATAATGAAAATTTGGTACAAAAAATTGCGCGATTTTTTTGAATCAAATTTCTGCCTGCGGCGCTGACATTGACTTAATTCTTTAAATTAAATAATAAAAATTTGCACAATGCAAATTACTAAACTGATCAACATACTCAAAAGCTCATCACTTAGCTAATTTAAAACGGTACTTTTGCACATCTGTACAAAAATTCCGCTCATCAGAACAAGGCCCGAGCGTCTAATTTCATTTTGTGATGGCGGTCTAAATTCATTTTGCAGAATGAAATTAGACCTCCATACAAAATGCACGGCGGTCTTAATTCACGCGGTCTAATTTCACAGAGCCGATAGATTTATAACTCTTCCCTTGCGGTTTGAGATTGAAGGCGCGACATCAATCCTCTAATCATCGCCTTTTATTGTGCCCTGAAGCCAACTTGCAATATTGGATTTATCTCTTCTAGATTTAGTCCACTTCAGTTCAAATTTATGGCACATTTTTGTTAAGTGCAACTTCTACTTTCTGTGGTCAATATCATGGCCAAAAATCATCGCTGCGTGCTCTAGGAGTGAGTTAGCTTAACGGTTCTTACGGTGCTTGCCCAATCCTCGAAAAACTCTGCACGTGTTATTTCACTCATTGCTGAATTGAAGGTCTTTGGACAAAATATGGGCAAAATTTTATTTCTGATCCCGATTCAGAATTGTTTTCTGCAAACAGTTTATGTTTTGGTTGATTTGAATGTTATTGAATGTTGTTAGTTTTTTCCACCAAAAATAAAATATTATTAAAAATATACTTTCATTTTGGCACTTATTTCCAAAAATTATACAAAAATTGTATGCCACTTATAAAGTCCCTCTATAGCGCTAAAAATCAATAATGCTCCAACAATTATGGGAAAAATAAGTTCGACGGCTCACAGTGAACACACGATCCAATTGGGAAGACTAAACTTTCTCAACTGTTGCTCGTTGTCCAATGCAATTTTGAATGCATTTCAAAAGCACCGATTTAAGAACCGTTATCCTCCGAGCAAAATTTTTTGTTTTGTTTTGTGCTTGTTTTCGTAACATTTCAACATTTCTAAATTGATTTCTAAAAGCTCATTGTCTTTAAAAAATAATTTTTTTCAATTAAGTCCCCCTAGAATGGCAAAATCTTACACTGTGCACCGTAATAATGACAACCTTTTTCCAAAACACGGATACACATTCGCCGAAGTTTTGAATTCTTTATTACAAAAACTGTTCATAACAAAGGCACAATGAACCCTTTTGCCGTGATAAAGGATAAATGCTCCAAATACTCAAAAAAAAATGGCATTCTTTTGGGAAAAATAGATAAATTGGCAACACTATCTCTAACACAGAGTAATGCATGACTTCGGCATACGGTGTGAACTGGTTTTTATTTAGTGGATACAGATACTTGCGCATATTGAAGCTTTTTTGACGAACGATCTGGTATCTGGGGAAGACCCGGGAAGCCAGGTGTAGTAGTCAGGGAAGTGGAAAGACGCGTTAAGTTTTCGGCTGACGGCAGTAGGCTTTTTTGTTACCAACGACAGTACTCTTAAATAATTATAGTAGCTTACTTCTTATACAGATTATGTTAATATTACGCAACAATTTAAAAAATAAATGATAATTCTACTACTACTACTACTACTACGGTGTGAACTGGTGAGGGTGTTCGGGGAACTCTGATCTAGAGCAAACGCAAGCTTGTGCCAAGAGTGCTAACCAGAGATCGTTTTTAGTTTTGTTTATTTTTTTGCTTAAGAACTTTGCTGTGCAAGAACAAAGTATCCTTCTAATTGTTTAAAACATCCCTTTTTAAATTAGTGTTGTGTTTTGTCTAAATATTATTTTTAAATATAAATATTTATAAATATTTAACAAGAATAAATTCAATCAAAATTTAGTTGTTTTGGGATCACATCTTCCTGTTCCTCATCATCCTTTCCTCAAACAAATAGTAGCTCATGTGTTATTTTCTTAATCTTATTATCCAATGTCTTATCCTCACTCTCGCATATATAATAATGCCTGGAGGGTGCATTCCTGTCCATAGTATACATAACTATGTTTTCCGCATTATAGCTCAAACGCAAGCAACGTCCCTTGCCCTCGATCTCCAGTGTATTGTTGAGCACATCTTGGCCTTCCTCTTCCGCCGTCTTTGCTCAGCGCTACCATCATAGATTCGCTGCTGTTGCATTCTCATTTTTGTGTCATGGCTATGGATGTTAGATTCATATGCGGATTCACTGACACGGCCGAGTTCGACCAAATCCATAAAGACCCGGATTTAGACCACACCAATAGTCGCGTCCCCTATGCGTCGGCTGATTTGCGCAAATAGGCCATAATTTCCTCGTTTTCCGAAACTTTTTCAGGTATGGCCAAATGCGAGTTTAATGCCTTGCAAGCCGAATTTGCCGTCTTCAGTTCACCTGCTGATGACTGTTGATGTAGTAACAATTGTCGCTGATTCGTGTGAAATTTGTGGGACAAGGATCTTTCACTTCCTTTTTGATTGTTACCCGCCATTAGGTAGTAGATCAATTGCTCAGAGCGACATGCACGACTTTCCAAATAATCTATGGGTGAGATAAGAGAAGTTGGAGATTAGTTTTTTTTGGGCGCTGAGGGATATAAATTTCCAAAGTTATTAAAGAATTTCTTGTAAAAAATATTGTAAGTCTCATTTATGTTTTTGATTTTTTCCTAAGCGACACAAAAACCAAATATAAAACCGTGGCTGTCAAAACACACATGCTCATTCTAGCAATGCGTGTGTGTGCTTAGTTGAGGCGTTGTTAACGCTGATTTGTTGTTGCAAAAGAGATGAGCGCTCTCAGTTAGCACTTTTGTTGTTGCAAAGAGAGTGCAGTGCACAGTGGGTTTTTTGCCCTTTTTTGGCATAAACTCTAGTTTTTAAGTTATTGACCCCCAAATTTGGTTTATAATCCTATTTTGCGCTTCAAAGACGCCTTGGAAAATTTTACTCAATTATGACCAATATTTGATATAACTGCCATATAACCGATCTGGCCGATTTGCTTTATATCACCGATCTGGCCGATATAGTCCAACTATGCTGTTTTTGATGTTATTGAGCTGAAACTCGCTTTGTACCCGCGTTTGAAGCTCCTTATGTGTCCCACAAAATCTTTTTGGTTTTGTACCTCTGTTTGATATAAAGCTGCCTTATAACCGATCTGGCCGATTGCTCCAACTTCGTTGGTTTTATCCTATTGAACTGAAAAATCAGTTTGTACGCGTATTTTAAGCTTCTTATAGCGACTTACAAAATATGGTTAGGTATGGCCCACTGTTTCCATGTAGCTGCCATATTTGTTTTTTTTCTTTTTTGTTTTTTTTTTTTTTTTATTAAATATTTTTTTGGTAACCGAAAAATTTTTTATCTCTCACTCTCGAGTAATATGTTCAACTTAAGCAGAATTAGCTGCAATAAAGCCGATTTTCTCGAAAAGTCCCACGTTGTAGCAAGATGTGTTAGTTACTCATTAATCTACTAACTTTCGTTAATAACTTTGCACTTAAAACTTTGTGCCCCGCTGTGCCATGTACACGAAACACTGCAGTGTAAGCTATCTCGACGTCGCTGATACAGAAGGCTCTTGTATACACAGAAAATAGAAACGTGCCAGACTCTACATAAAAGCAAATGAATAAAGAGACACACAAACTGGCATATTCGATAAAAGTGCGCTAGCATTTGGCTTGCAATCTCTTGTCGATCTGTCCATTGATTTCATCTTTCATCCACGGTTGCCACACTTGGTGTTTTTGCACCAAAACTGTTGTTTTCCTGTTGGTGCACTTTTTTATTGGAATTAGCTCGTTTTGGCTCTTTTTGCTAATAATTGGCTTAGGCGAAAAGTTGGAACATCAGCACCTATTTTTATATCTGGACATTTTTCGCTGTCAACACTGAAAACTATTGGCAACACAGCATGTAACTCTGTAAATAATCTGAGCCTGTACTGTTACTGCTAATACGATATTCTAAGCATGGCTTTAAGCCGGTAGCCGCTGCGGAAATTGTGGATGGATATTTTGTGAAATAATCTGCAACTAAGGTAATAAGAGTTTACACTCCACCACAACATATGCCTTATAAGTTGATTATACTTTTGGGTTTCTTACAAAAAAAGCAGAGATCTTTATCTGCCGAGCAGAAAATTAACTGTATTAAATTGTTGGACAACCATAATTTGATTGATTTATTAGGGAAAAACAGTCCACATCCGGTTGTTCGGAAATTTTCCAGCAGTTCCAATTTAAAAATAATCTATCTTCATTAAAACATACATTTCCGAACATATCAATGCAAGTATTATATTTCAGATCAACAATTTGATAATTGCAAATATCCCAAATATATTTTTATAATTTATAGTTGATTCTCAAACTTTGCCCGTTCGGATTCGGCATTAAACTGTAGGTCCCTTTCTCTTGTGCGAGAAAATTTAAAGCACTCACCCCAAGAGATTGAGAGAAGCTTGGCTTGGCCCCACGTTGGAGGAGCTGTATAGCAGATTTTTACATATTTTTATATTATCAAAGCTATAAAGAACATGGATCTTAGTTGCTTTCATATCAGCGACTTAAATTCTTATTAATTACCCGTTGACAAAATTTTGTTCGTCTTAAAGCCCAATAATATATAAGATGAGAAATCCACAACTTTAAAAGTAAATGAAATGGTTCGCGAATTTTACTTGGAGCTGGTTCTGCAAATAATGCAGCGCTTTAATTTTAGCCGAAGAGAGGATATTAAATCTCTCATTATGATCACACTGGCCAACGTAATTTCTAGCGAAGAAACTTATATAATGCCACTAATTATGGAGTATTTATGGTAATCGTAGTTAACTGAAGCCAAGTTAAAATTAAAAGAGATTTCTTTATTTTGGGAAGAACTGACAAAAAGTAAATCACGAGGACCTTTTTGAAGTGTTTAAGAATTAGTAGTATTATAAAAATACATTGTCCCTTTCACACAGCTCTGCTTCGTCAGAGCATAATTTTTTGCCATCAGTTTGATATAAACCAAATTATAAATTGATTCAGTATCAAAAAATATACAAGCACTCTATACGAGCACAGATCCAAATTATGTGAAAAACATATTTTTTATTCTAATGAAAAAATTTATAAAAAAGTGCAGAATTTTTTGGATATAAAAATATTGAATATTGATTGGTTTGTATTTTAATGTTATGAAGTAAAGTAATACATAAAATATTTTTTGTTTTTTATGCCCTTGTGGGGTAAGTTTAAAGTGTCGGATGTTTGTACACTGCAAAGAAGCATCCCCGACCCATAAAGAGATTGCTATTTTGATCAGTCTACTGTACCGACGACGTCCGTCTGGCCGAACTTTTTTGCTAGCAAATACGCTCATTTTAAAACCGGCGGATCGGATGATATTTTGGGATCGTTTGAAAAGTATTTTTGTTTTTTTTTTTTCTTCAAGTGGCAACCATTTTTTAGTGCTTTCACCCTTTTGAAAACGGAACAGGCCTGTTGGACCGCAAAATCGATTCTAACATTAATTCAACATTTTGTAAATACAACTTTTTTAAAAAAATATGAGGGGAAGCTAACTTCGGCTCGACCAATGTTTATATACCTTCACGAATGATATATGTATGTATGCCAGTGTTGAAACAGATGATATTCACAACTGGAACGTATAAAGACACTACACAAAAAAGTTTTTCTCACTAGAACTATTTTTTCGACCGATCATTCCTATGGCAGCTATATGCTATGGTCATCCGCTTTGGAACAAACTTGACAGAAATGTGTGTTAGCATATAAAATTGATCAGTAACGAGTTTGAAGCGGCAGCATTAAAAACAAGTTTTTCATACTAGGACTTTTTCAGACCTATCTTGTGTATGGCAGCTCTACTAAATAGTTGCCCGATTTTTTTATAAAACTTGCTGAAATTATTTGAAAGCATAGGTACTCATAAAGAGGTTCGATACGTTTGAATGGAAAACAAAAGTTTTGCTCCACTAAAACTAGTTTTCGATTGATCGTTCCTATGGCAGCTATATGCTATAGTCATCCCGATCCGGCCGGTTCCGACAAAATGTGCAGCGTATTTGTACCAAAAAACTTCGTGCAAAGTTTGGTTAAGATAGCTTCAAAACTGATGGAGGAGATAGCATAGAAACAGACGGCCAACGGACAGACGGACATGGCTATATCAACAGCTCGTCACGCTGATCAAGAACATATATATACTTTATGTGGTCGGAGATGCTGCCCATTCTTACAAACATCCGGACATTTTAACTCCAAGGTTTTTTAACTGAGTTGTAGTCAATGCACCCATCACACAGAAAAGTTTAAGTACCAATTTAGAAATATAGCTTTATAAGTAGTTAAGTATAAGTATAAGTTCTATTCGTTGCTCGTTAAGTGCAGATGGTCCAGGGTTCGATTCCCAGTCAAGCCTAAAAATTCTTTAAGTGTTTTTTTGAATGACTTAAATGAACCAAGTCGGTTGGATTAGTAGTTGGACGTTGAAGTTTGTTGTATAGCGATGATTCATACAGCTGTTAATAATAATATAATATTCACTATTAAATTAAATATAAGGTATGAGCTATATTTCCTAATTCTTAGGATGTAGAATCAGGTTATAACCTCATCCAAAATCAATCAGATTTTTCCTTAAAAAAGGAACCATATCTACTCAAATCATGTTTTTGCGTTCGAAAATAAGAACATTGTTTTACAAATGACTTAAATCATCTTGAGTCCAATGCTTTCGTTTTTTACCCTCTGTGTGCATTAGATCTTCCCCAAACGTTAAGAATTCGCTCAATGTGAAAGATGAAGTTGTTCTAATTTTTAAATATTCTATTCTATCTATCTACACTTAGATCTACAAACGAATAAGGAGACGAAATTACTTTTTTACCTCTGTGGTTTCTCAACCACCGTTTTTGCCTATTCCCAAAAGAGAGCCTATTTATTTCGTTCTTTTCATGAGACACTTGTTAGGCAGAATCTGCCGAAATGGCGTTTGCTCATGTATGTGTTTTGCGAGTGTTATGACATTTCGGACCACATTCTAGACTTTTTCTGAGGTCCTGAGTTTTGACGCTTATTTTCAGACCCGCACTGGTGTTTTGCCTATTTTTGCATGGAACAAAATATGTAGGGGAGAGTGCGGCCGTTGTCGATCTTTTGTTTCTCGAACATAAGTCCCAAAAATCAATTTTGGAGCTTTCGGGCTGAAAATTTGTATTTTACGCTGCAAATATGCAGAACCGACCGGATCATTACGCTTCTTGTAGCTAACATATAATTTTCGCGTCGTATAATGCATATTGAATAAAAAACTGATTTGCTCTCAATTTAACGCTCTCAAACACGTTTGTGGGAGTTGTGAGTTTTCCACCCATTCCAAAGTTTGGAAAGTCGTGACCGTTAAGCAAGCTATTTTAATTATATGAAAATACGGTACAAACTTTGGAGAGTTTTTCCTTTCTCGTTTTTGCGCATCATTTCTATTCTCTTTAAAGTCAAAAAATTGAGTGCTTTTTTGGCACGAAATCTTATTAAGAACACGTTTTGCTAGGTTGCTTGCCAAAAGTTAGGTAATAAGAAAAGGCACTTGACATCAGACAAAGTAGTAATTTATTTTTTGTGTCCAATATTCGCGTAGCTCACAACCCTGCCTTTTTGGGATCAAATCAAAATCTACCTAAATTTAGCTTGAGCAGTCCAAAGGGTTTATTCAAGCAGCTCAGACTAAAACTGTGATATTGCCCAATTTTTGCTATCTTTAAATTAAAATTTAATTTGAATTCGGAAAACGAACTTGTATGCATAATTTGTTTATACTTACCAACACGATAGACTAGCTTTTCAATGGCCCCAAGAAGGTACAGATCGTTTTCAGAAACAGCTCGAAATGTGGTAGGTTGTGCGCCGCCACCAACTAAATGTTGATGAGAGGGTGGTTGCTGCTGATGTTGTTGTTGTGGTTGTTGCAGTGGTACAGGACGCAAATGTGGTTGTTGGGACAGTGGGGGTGCCCCATTTACAGAACCACCTCCTCCACCACCACCGCCCAGGCCAAAGAGTTGCTGCAGAAAGCCTGGTTGCTGTCGTTGCTGCATTTGCTGTTGCTGTTGTTGCAAGTGTTGCTGCTGTTGCTGGTGCAACATTTGATTGGTCATGGGTCGGAATTGTGGATTCACCATGGGACTTTCCACCGGCTTACGCAGATGTGGCTCCAGTTCCACAGCCTCACCTATGCGCCGGGTAGTAGTGGATGTTGTTGCCGGGTCGCTTGTAGGCCGAGGAGTGATAATTGATGGGCCCAACCATTTCACCGCCACCCATACCCATATAGGGCAGATCTTTAGACGTACGCTGACTGCTGCTTTGACTGTAAACAATTTTGACAATGATCAAACCTTGAGCTCAATATCCGCCGGCGGCGACAGAGACCCACCTTAAAACGTAATCTTCGAGAAATTGCGACCAAATTGGAGCGTCTGCGTCCGCTAATGATTCATTCGCGTATTTTTGCATATTTTCACCATCGTTCGCATTGCATAATACCAACGAAAGAGTTAACATTAGTAATAAAACAAAATAAACGTTTGTGTTGATCTTTTGGTCGTCCACATGACGACACCAAGTAATGTTTCACCGGTTCTTTTAAATTCAAGTTCACAAATTCACTTTCAATTTCACGCGTTTTTCGTGCGGTTTTAACCGCTCCAATTTACACTGTTGGCCTGCGTCTTTTTGCAGTTGTTGTCGCGTCGAAGTGAAGATTGATACTGAAATAGCGGCAATGGCAATGGCCAGCTTTGCGTCGTCTGTGACTGCTGCTGCTGAAGCTGCTGTTGTTGTTGTTGTTATTGTTTAATTTCTTATGAGAAATGCAAAATTTCACTTTCTCCTTCAGCCGCTCTTTGTACATAACTTCCACACACCTCATCTGCCGCCTGTAAATGTAAGTCATTGGGCTTTGGCTCTTGTTGAGGTTATTTGTGTGGCGGCTACATTTTCAAACTCATTGAAACTGATTTAATTGATTGTGATTACAAAAAATGTGGTAACTAATTTTAATGGTTAACAAATTGCAATTTCAAAGGTGTGAAAAAAACTGAAATTTTTGGTTTTTTGTAAGTTAGAAAGAGACACCAAAGGAAATCGAAAGTGCTATAGGAGAGGGAGAGCAGGGATTAAAAACAAAACCGAATATCAAAAAGAACTCAAATGGATATTTCGAATTTTTTCACAACCGTTAATTTAAATACGAACAAGATACAACCGACACATTGTATCGCTAAAGTTTTGGTTCTGAGTTTTTTCTTCAATTTTTCTATTTGATCAAGGTATTTCTCTGCCTAAAACGTTTACAAAATTAATAAGATGTACTTTAATGGTGGTTAATAAAGTTACCAGAACTGCTTATACACCCAAAAAAAGTTGTCATCGGAAACATTAAAAACATTTATTGATTTAAAACTCTTTCAAAATATGTTATTTCCACTAATAAATTGAATTCGTCATGTGTGGACATCTCACTATGGAAAACACTGGTCCCTCATTGTATGCCTCATGTCCACGCGAATGTTGTTTAATCAGAAGTCACTATATTGGTGTGCCTCTAGCTGGAACCCATACATGTAGTGCTTTACACCTTCAAAGACACAGTAAAATACGTGAAAATCGCCTCTTCTCCAGCTGTCTTGGATTCGAACCTGTCGCACTGTGCGCTATCTTACAAAGCGCTGAAACAGCCACAACAGCATTGGGGCTTGTTATGTGACCTGTCAAAATATATATAATATAACAACATTGAAGCACAGTTTGGAAACGACTCACAGTGGCCGGATTCGCGAATTTGGAGTTGCAAAAATCGTAACTTTTTAACGGAAAGAGATATTTGAAAAATTTCAAAGGGACGAGGATAGAGAATTCCTGTAGCTTTAAAATGAGCGTATGTTCATCTTTGTAGGTTAATAGGAGGACTCAGGATCGGCTGCCAAAGTTGATAGTTTAATGCTCCGAGGAATGAAAGAATTGCATGAAAAGTCTAAGTATTTTAATTTTTAAAACCGATTTATTAAAAATGAAGTTGTAATACTATTAAAAATTAACAAAATTTTATAAAGGATAATTTGTACTTATTAAAAAAATTTATTTTTTCATACAAAATTAGTTCTAACTTAGAAATAGTTAATTTTCTTCTAAAATGTTGTCAGTATAGTTATTCATATCATTAGTGCTTAATAGACTTAATATTTCTGGTGAATATTCGTTGTTTAATTCCTCAAGTGTCCTGATGTGTCTGAGAGATGAGATACGAGGATCAGAGGCCGACAACATGTTGAAAAGGTCTGTATTTTCTTGATGTAGAGATATGTTGCACGTGTTCGCATATCTATACCTTTTGTAGTCCTTGTTTTTAGATTCTTGGGCTTCCTCTGACAACTCTCCCATCGATAATTGTTGTTGTTGTATAAGCTTCTCACCATGATCCAATATTTTATGAACAGTAGGAGTAAGTTTTCTCTGGGTACTTTGCACGTCTCTGCAAGATCTCTTGTCTCTTGGCATATTTTCCATATCTGCATGCATCAATATTTTCGCCCCAGCTTAAACATTGAGAATGATTAAACCGTTTGATGACATCAGATGAATTCCTGCTATCTGAGCAGTTGCCTCATCGTCGTTGAAGAATCTCCGGGATGTATTTCCATCATTTGTATTTCCATAGCCCCGCTTCGGACAGTCGACTTTTTGTGGCTCCGCCAAGAACTATTGTTGTATATCCTGTTTTCCTTCTTTTTCCATTGTTTTGGAGTTGGCAATGTCATCAGGGTCGTCTCCTTTTTAGTGGAAGAGTATGTGCCAACGAGCATGAATTCGCCATCTGATCCTCGCATGCAATGGAGAAATCTGTATTCGTAATTATGCTCGTCCGTCCAATTCACAACACCATCAAAGACAATGACCAACTTCGTTTTCATAGCTAGTACCTGTTGAAAGGGTCACTCGAGGGTAGGTAAAAATCCAGCCACTTGCTAGTTCTAACGGAAAATAGAAAGGACAATTGTAACACCTATATTATGTCCACCTATCTCAGTAAATCACAAAATACGCTATAAAATCATTTTACCCTGCAACACTTTTTTGTTCTTCTTCTTCCAAAATATTGTTTAACTACATATTAAATCGCATATATCACTGTAACGTTTAATCCGGCAGGTTTCGGCGGCTGCAACTTTTTACAATACATTAATAAATAGACTAATATGGAAGACGTATGTTCCGAAACAACTGAAATCGGGTGAAACTTTGATGTTTCACATAAAACGTGAATGTGGAACGTTCTACTTTGAAATAAAACAGTTATTAATGTATTACATTAAGAATTAATGCATCTTTAAAAAAATACATCAAAATTCAAATCGGTATTACCGTTTGGTTTTTATAGGTTCACAAAGTTGACATTTGTAACCAAAATTAAAAATTCATCAGTTTAAAAAATTGTTTAACTTTGAACCACTGTAACAACCGAAATAATTGACTAAATTCAAAAACTAGGAGGTATGGGCTATCTAGGGTTCCCTTTATTGAAATAAAAAAATTTGCTCAAAAAAATCGAACATCAAAATTGATTTTGCAACGCAAATTCGAATCCAGCCACTGTGCGACTGTCATTTTTTTAGTGATGTGCTCCATCAGACAAAGGGATATTTTATTGTGACAACTCAAATTTTTACTCAATATTATTGTCGACATTGGAAAATACGGTGGTTAGGGAGACGGTCATAGTCACAAAAATTACTCAAAGTCAAAGAGCAGCTCTGAAGGCCGACAACAACGATAACTGACTAATATCTGAGTAAAAAATTTGACTACGCAGCGTGTGCTTCTATGTAAGGTCTTCTTTGGTGCTAGCTGAAAGATCCACATTTATTATTTGGGGGAGAGTCTCCGGTGTGTGGACACGCTCCGGTTGTCAGACCACCGTCTAGTTTTTGACAGATAACAGATGCCTCCAAACTGAGTAATGTCAAACTCGTAGTTTAGACAGTACACATAATCTGACCCAATAACGTCGAAGTGTAAACACGTGTTTGATTTCTCGCTGAGAGCAAATAAAAAAATAATCGTGAGAAATTTTTCCGAGTTTTTTTTTCAATTTCCACATTGCGTTAAATCGAAGCAAGACATTGAAACAGAAGGGTATTATACTGTTTGGTTTTGGTGCATTAAGTGTACTCTGTGATGTTATATCAAGTTTTAGTGAAATGTTTGTGTCGTGTAAAATTGCTTAACAAAATAAAAATGTTCTACCATTTCCAAGAATAGGACACACTTTTGCACCGGTTGTGGACACCCTCGTTTTTATTTAAAGCGTGTGTTTGGCCATAAAACTGTAATATCGTTGTTTATATTTAGTGTATCTCATATTTTAACAGCATTTTTTATGAATTTTGTGTACATTTTTAGCCATGCCAACTCCGAAAAGTCATTGGTCGATGCCATTAAGCAATGCCTCATCGATCAGAAGGCCGTCAAAAGCCACAGGTAAAGAATATTATGGCTTCCTTCCTATGGGCTTGAAGTCCGAAACATCCCCGGTTTGGTGTGCGGACACTCGACTGGCACTGACGCCCAAAACAATCAAGTCCGGTTTTCATAAGCTCGGTATTGTTCCGTTTGACCTGATGCTTTCTCGAAGCTGACTTCATTGTGAGGCTGTCGGGCAAAAATACAGTAGAAGTCGCCACAGAAGCTGATCTTGGTGGTCAATCAGCGTCAATATCATCGTTTAACGCCTATCTCAATATTGGCCAGAAGAAGAGGTGTTAACCTCCCCCAGACATCCATACGGCGTCTTCGGCTAGCCGCTGCTTTTCTATTGGATGAAGTGGAGCCGGAAAAAAACAATATGAATCGCGGTCGCAAGCCAGCAGTACCGACCACTGTGCTAAGTACTGCGGAAAGCGTCGAGGTTTTGCGCGAGAAAGCAAATAGGCGTCGTGACACTGACGCCCAGTGGCTCGGCACACACACACACAAGACGGTTGGAGTAAATTTGATTTCTGCACGTGGCACCAGCGTCATTCATATTTTGTGTTGTTGTTTTGTGATTTCCAGCAACACACAGCCATAAGAGAAACATTGGCAGATGGGGAAGTGAAGAGAGCGGATGGTCCTGAAAAGGGCTAACAGTGTGGGTTCTGGGAAGAATCTGGTGGGGATCTGGAGGTATATAGTTGGGTGGGCCCTTACCTGGGAGGAATCTGGATAGGATCTAGGGATCAGGGAGAGATCCGGTTAGCATTTCAGCTATGAGTTCTAGAACATGGCTGGATGTGGGTGGGATCTGGTTGGGATCTGGGTGGAATTTTGAAGGGATCTGGGTGCGATCTAAGTGGGATCTGGGTTTAATGTTTAAGTGGGATATAGGTGGGATCAGGATGGGTTCTGCGTTGGATCTGGGCGGCATCTGGATGGGATCTAGAAGGGATCTGGCAGGGATCTTGTTGGGATCTGGTTGGGATCTGGAAGGGATCTTAGTGGGATCTGGGTGGAATGTGAATGGGATCTGGGTGGGATCTGGAAGGGATCTGGGAGGTGAAAAGGGATCTAAAAGGGATCTGGTGTTTCAGCGGAGTATTCTGGGTGGGTCTGTTGGTATTTTTTTTTTTTTTTTTTTTTTTTTTTTTTTTTGTGAAAGTGGGGTGAAAAAAAAGGGGAAATTGGGGCGAAAGTGCGGTGACTTGGCAGTGACTTGAGTGACGAAACAGTGACTGAGCGAGTGACTTGACAGTGACTAAACAGTGATTTGACAGTGACTAGTGAGTGACTTGAGAGTGACGTGAATGACTAAAACAGTGAATTGACAGTGACTAAACAGTGACTTGACAGTGTCTTAACTTGAAGTGACTTGTCAGTGACTTGACAGTGACTACTGACTGCTCTAACGGTGACTTATGTCTTGACAGTGCCTTGACTTAACAGTGCCTTTGCCTTGACAATGATAAGTTGAATGAACAGTGACTAAGCAGATGTCTTACAGTGACTTGACTTAACAGTGACTTCACAGTGACTTTAGTCTAGTGACTGAACAATGACTTGTAAAGACTTGACAGTCCACAACAGTAACTGAACTGGGACTAAACATTTGACTACTGTAGACAGCGGTAGCTTGACAGTGTCTAAACAGTGCTTTGACTAAACAGTCCTTAAACAGCCCCTAAACACCACTTAAACTTACAATCATGTTTCACATCAAAGCCTCGTGAGTGTTAACGACACTCACCTTTTTTGCTGACGTTTTTTTTCTTTTTGCTTTATATTTTTTTTATTTTTTTATATTTTTTTATTTTTACGTTTTATTTTAACCGGGTTTTCTATCTTTTTTTTTTTTTTTTTTTAAATCTTTTTTGTTGGGTGACTGAAACGCTAACCACAGTCTCTGAGTTGGGCCGGAGAGACTCCACTCTAAAGGCGCACTCTCTGCTTTTCGATCGCCTATTCGACTCAACCTTTTCCCCAAACTGGCCCAATTAACTTCCTATCGTTACCCTTCGTTCTGTCAATTGCAATGGATTTTGCAGTTCATTCTGAAATTACTGAAAGATTATCTTAATGCGGAAACCTTGATTTGAGCTTGAATAGAGGACTTACCACTGTGAAAGGTGGTGCAACTTCATCAAGAGACAGCCGATGGGAAAAAGTTCTGCCGTTCTGATCAATAAATCGTTGATAAGCTTTCCAGAGGCTTTGAGCAAGCTACTTTCTAGGTTGACCTTACACAGTTTTGTTTTTCATCTGCCCCAGTTCATTACATATAAATAAAAGCATTCTAGTTTCGGTAAAGTTCGTAAATGAATTTTGAAATATCTCGCCACTTCAACAACTGTTTTATAACTAGCTTTCTATAGTAAAGCAAGAAATATGTAATTTACACTCACTAGAGGGTTTAATCATCAGCTTTTTGCCATTTCATTTTTGGACCCACAACCTAAGAGGCATCTATGTAGGTACATTTCTCCATTAATGCGTCAGTAACGAACTGTGAATCAATTTGACACCGGGCGGTCCCAGTTTCAGAACAACTTGCTTATGCATCATGGTCAAACAGTGCAGCCCACATAATGATCAAAGATCTCATCTCTCGTAAGTGTTTGGTCATGACTTAACCCTGAAGTGATATTGACTTTCATTCAATGTGGCAATGAAGATCTGCTGATGACGCACTTGAGTTTTGGTTTTGGGGTTTGAAGGGTTTTCCCCTGAAATGAATACCTGCATTTTTGGGCAGCTCAAAGAAAAGAAATAACAATCATCAAAAGCAAAACGTCAACATGTAATATTTTTATAAAGTGTTTTTTTTCATTTTTAAAATGTATTATATAAATTTCAAATTTGTGCAACCATCAATTCTTAAGTTTAAACTTCGCTCTCTCTCGCTATCTCTCTAACTCTCCGGCTCTCTCTCTGTTTTGTGGTGGGTTCTTAATATTTTTTAAACATGACTTTAAAAAATACAAAAAATTATGCTCTACATAGTATTTGGCTTTCGGTTTTGTTGTTTGCTGTTTGTTGATTTTGTTGTTGTTGTTATTTATTTATTAAGAAATTTATATATAAAGATATACACAAAGGATGTTGTTTTCGGTACTTTGTTTAGCAAAATCATGTTGAGATATTCGTTTACATTTAGTGGAGTTCCGCTGCTGCCGGTTGCTGTTGTTGTTCTCAATGGCTTTAATAGCCAGCCAATTCGGCGAATGTGGAGTCCATCTCGTCGGCCAAAGACTTGTATCTGTCCTTGTTGATGCCCAATTCGTCTGTGAAACGAAAAATTGCAAAAATTATTAAGTGAAAACGGTTATAGAACGCAGTGGGAGGGGAAACAAAAAAGTGCAACATAAACATCAACTTGGTGCCACGGTACCAGCTGGTGACAATACACTGTTCAAAAAAAATAATAATAGTAAAGATTAGAACACAAATTAGTTTTTTTTTGCGCTGTTTTAGCAAGCGTTTGGCTTTTCAGAAGGCAGGACTGTGTGGTGGAGGGGTGGGAAACGGAAGTTTCTAAATACTCATCGGTGGAAGGAAAGTTACTAACATAGACCATACACTTTTTGGGGGAGGGAACATCATTTTGAAACATTAAAAAACATTTCTCAGTTGAATAGTTTTACAACGAGATGCTTTCCCTGAAGACGTTGACACCAAAAGCTGGTGAAGGTGACCGAATCGCACAGTAGTCTCATCCAATTACCACTGCACCACAACCGATCCTTAGCATTAGGTAAACTTCCACACTAAACACTTAAATAGAATTGGGAGGTATCCAGAACCAAACCAATAGGATAATAGCTCCATTCAAATCGGATCATAAACGAAATTCCTGATAGAGTTTCACGGAATAGTTTCGCTTCAATAACCCTCTTCAAAACATAATTTTCTACAAACTTAAATAAATAATTGTAAAATTTGATCTTGAAGTTAAATTTAAAGTATGGGGTCGGTGCATTATTTTCTAACTTTACGTCGTCTTTGTAACTATCCAAAAAGCTATGAACCAAGGTTCGTACCTTTAAAAAAACGGTCCTACAAAACGAACCATTTATTTTAAGAGCATTATCATCGACAAATTACAGCAACAAA
>JAEIFU010001239.1:0-75570 GCA_018904235.1 Lordiphosa stackelbergi
CCAACCAAATTCCAACCCAAAACCAATTCTCGGTGTCACAGAAATCTCTTTCGGTTGGTTTCAAATCTCTCGTGTTTTGTCGGGAGATTTAGCTAAATTCACCAACCAAACAATTTCGATATGCAAAATTTGTTTTGGAAATGTGAACAACACTATTTTTCTGGATAGGTTGCATCAAATTAATTAAATATTTTATTTGTTTTAATATTAAAATTTGCGTTTTAATAAAAACTCTCCTAATGCTGCGTAACAATTAAAACCTGCCAACCACAGCGCCCTCAAGTTATGGAGTCGCCATCTGTGTACCAACATTGGCACCAACAAGGGCTTAGAGTTGTCAAGTTATATTTTATGATTGGCGCAAAAATATTTTTTAAATTTTGCATCTTATTTTTGGAGAATATGACTTAAATTTGAATTATAATTTAAAAATGCATCATAAAACATATAACACTATCAAAAAATTGCATTTAAACATCAAATTAACTCATAACTAGAAGATGGGAAATTTTTTTTTGGGGAGAAAGGGCAACCCTGTTAACAGATTGGATAGAAATGTCCCATTACCTTGGACACAAACCTTCCAACTCGATTTTCGTATAAGAAAACGAAAAATTTCATAAAAATTGTTGTTCCAATTAGATTTTTAAATAAGTTTATGAAATCTCTTGAAGTTCTGGGAAACCGACGGATTTTTCGAGCGTTTTGCTAACCAACCAAGGCCAAAATCGCAAGAGATTTCTGTGGCACTATTTTTTGGCAACAGGCGTTATTCTGAGCTTAAGAAAATTGTCTCGCTTTGAGGCGCCCGACACGCGCAAGCATACGTCGTAACAAGTGTTTGCCCTACATAATAGTAAGTTGAAACAGCAAAATTCATTACTTATTGACGCTCAGCTCCAGCTGACCCCAACGAGGTACAGTGTGCGCAATCGGGACCCCTTGGCACTGAAGCAGATGTTAACAAATTAAATCATCAAATCGTTTGCCGACTCGATTTTGTATGATAAGGTTACTTTTTACTGTTTTTGTTGATGGACGTCTCCCAAACTTAAAATTCGTGACCACCGCTGGTGTAAATCATTGTTCCCAATCACATCTACAAAGTAAATTATCATTACATAACAAATATAGAAAAATCACTTATTATTATTTTCTTTTTGTTTTTCTGTTATACTATAACTGTTATCAAAAAACACTTTGAATATATATTATTTTTAAAGTTTTATTGAAAAACAGTTAAATTTGTCTCTCAACATTTTTTGGGTTACCAAAGCACAAATAAAACAAAAATAAACAAGTAAGACCGTTGCAGTCACATATTTTAGTACACAGCAGAGCGCTAGGTCAAAGTGGCGCTCCATCCGGTGACCAACCGAAAAGTATGCAACATTTTTTTAGGGTGGGTGGGGTGGTAGCGGCTAGGTTCAGTTTTTTGCTTATCACTTCTGAACCGTTCATCCGATCTTTATCATTTCTTCTGCAAATCATTTTGCTAATTACTAACTATCTCTAGAATGTAAGAATCCTCTATCTTCAAAACTGTAGAGATATAACATTTTTCCAAATTGCGGGGGGCGGGAGGGGGCGTGGCCAAAATTTGAAACAAACTTGATCTGCGTGCAGATAAAAGAAGCATTTGTCCCATACATGTCAAACCTCTATCTCTTACCATCTCTGAGATCGAGGTGTTCATACAGACGGCGGACGGACGGACGGACGGACGGACAGACGGACATGGCTAAATCGACTCGGCTGTTGATGCTGATCAAGAAATATATACTTTATAGGGTCGGAAATGTTTCCTTCTGCCTGTTACATACATTTGCACGACTTCAGTATCCCCTTTTACTCTACGAGTAACGGGTATAAAATTAAACTCAGTGAGAAAACCGAAATTGCTTATGATTTTGTGTTTCTCTCAGTGAGAAACACTTTGAAAATATGTGTTGGGAGTTATTCCGGACCTCTGCTAAATATTATTAAATAGTTCAAAAATGAATAAAATATGATTTCAGTAAAATGCTATTCATCACCATCAAATTGAGACCTCTTCAATAAAGCAAACCTGAGATATCACGTTTTTGAAAAAATTTTCGTTTTGGACGATTTTTAAAATTGTTTATAAATTTTACTAAATTTTTTTTGCAAAACCGCAAATCATGTTTCGGTGGGAGTGTCAAGATCTAATTTCGGTGTTAATTAAAACATAAAATTGGAATTTTCAGACCGTTCGATTTGAAAAAGAAAGACCCATATGCTGGTTTGCATGCAATTTTTGTTTTAAGTTTAAAAATAAGTACTTTCTAAATATGTATGAATATTCAAGCATAAAAAAATGAATGTTTTATTTTACTTATATTCGAATCGGAATCTTAGGAATTAGAGCCAGGCATATCCAAATGCTTCATTAAAAGCAAGCTCTTAACATCATCGTCCATAATAATATTTTTTGCAGACAAAATTGAAGAAAGCATTAATGATTTCTTCCAAAGTATTTTTCCTGGATTTTTTTCTAATATTGCTCCCTCGTATGTTTCGAAAGTTGTTGTTCCTGGCTTCAAGAGCATCCTCGGACATGGTGATCAATTCTAAAGGTACTCACTAATGTTGGTACAATATTATATATTTGGCTCTTAATGTTTTCAATTTCTCTGCGAGTCAAGTCTGCCGTTTCTTTCTTACAAAGTATCTTAATTGGTCGACAATATCGAGTAGAAGAGGGTAGATTGTTGTTCCATATAACACTCTTAATGGTACCATAAAAATTGAAAATAATTATTGGTCCATCATGTCTCCATCGAAGTCATCAAATTTTTGCCTATATATAGAATGGCCGCTGCTGCCATCACAACCCGATTTGTAGGTAGCAGATAATTGCATGTTACTATTATTTTCAATTTGGTTTCGAAAACTTTTTGGGTGTGCGTCAATAATCCTACCAATCGTATGGTCCACTCAGCTTCAGCGAAATGATCAGTGACCGTGATGACACTAGGATAGCATTTTTTTTCGCACAACGCAGTTTATCGTAGCATGGCAGTGTATATCGGCGTTTTGCGCTTTAGCGGCTCTCTTCAACAAGTTCCATGTGTACTTGGAATGTCCAACATCTACAAATAGCGCCAGTGCTTTTTCATCAGAAAATGTTGACAGTTGCTGTGGGGTATTCATAGTTTTCATTATCTTTCCGCTAAACTCTTCGTCGGCTTTTAGCGTTAAGCACGCTTTCCAGTCCGTCTGACTGGAACGCTTTCGAATACGTCTGATGAAACAGCTTCAGTAAGGTCGGGCAATTTGTTGACTTGCGTTTTTTTGCTACACTGCGAAATATCTGTTTGTGGACGTCAACATTTTCGGAAGATGATCTTTCAATCAATACTTGCAGCATATCTAGCCATTCCTGGTTTCTGTCTTATTTCTGCCACAGTTTTTCCACTTTACTATAAGCCTACTAGTAAAATTTCGCAGCTTATTGCCAATGATGATCAGTTTATCGGAGAGCTTAAGAAAAAAACCGCCGAAAACCTAATCTAAACATATATTATCGATTTGTGAAAAAAATCAACGCTTGTTCAAATTCGAAAATTTAAATTAAATTTAAATGCTTAGGTTTAACGCCCAACAGTGTTTTTGGTAGGTCTATTTTTATCTGATTCTGGTAATATTGATTGTACTAAACAAAACTGTATCATTGGTTTTGTCCTACCAGCTCTTGTTTCCAAGATATGGCGGAAAAACGAAAAAATTGAATTTTTGGCGCTCTAGGATTTATGGAGGCCACACTAGGCATAAATATGTGAGTTTATGAGCTAATTGCGATAGAGTACCCATCAATGCATTTTTTAAAAAATCAAAGGCGCTTTATAAGTACAGCGGAAAGTTTTTAATTTGCCTCTAAAGACAGACATTTTTCGATTTATAGCATTTCTATCAAAATAAAATCGTTCAGGCTAGCGTTGTTTCTTGGATTAATATATTCGCCATCTGATATAGTCCAACACATGATCTAATTTTTGTGATTTTTATGACATTTAATTATTTCATTTGGCAAAGTTATAGTCTGTTAAAGACGAAAATACATATTTAAATTTATGGGAGAAAACTACAAGATTGTCAGAAAAATTTTATTGGAACTGTGAAAAGGCTACTTGTTTCAAAATGAGAATTTATCATATACACGTAAACATATAACACTTTATGTCTAATCAAGTAGCTTCTTTACTTTAATTTATTATTTATGATAAAATATATTTAAAATATTTTTTAAATTTTGTTAAATGAAATTATTTTTTTTTATTTTAGAAAAAAATTTTTATAAATTATTTTAATTTTTTTTGTGTAGTTCCTATACTGTATCTTGTTTTTTTTTTTAGAGTATAACTTCTTTTACTTGAATAGCTTGTATGATGATATCCTGCGCATCAACATCCCTATTTCCACGTGGTTTGTTTTATTAAAATGTGGTTTGCAGTTGACTTGATTCGCATCTAATTGCTTGCTTATTCCTCATGCAGTTAAGACACTCCAAGTGTTATAATCGCCACCCCTAAAGTTCGGAATATAAGCGATTCAAGAACAAACCTTTTTACCTCTGTCAATTAACAAACCCCATAATTCCAACCAACCTTTGCTCCAGGTGTTCTTTATGTAAGACGGCATTTTTTATTTCAAATCTGTTTAAACAAAAATTACAATATTTACCAAGGATCACGTTCAACGATACTCTTTTGCAGTGCATAAAAACTAAGCTTAAATTAGTCTAAAATTAAAGTTCAAGTGATGGCAACATTTGCGGTATTTGGTTGTATCGAATGTCCTTATAAACTAGCTTTAGGTTTTTCCTCAGTTTTAGTTCATTTACAAACTTTTTATGTTGCGATTCTTCTTATAATTTACATGCTAATACTTTGTATTTCCGTTGTATCTGGCAGAATCCAATTTACTTACATTTACTGACTTAAACAACAACAACTTTTTACAGTAAGCGAGTCTTAACTTTAAGCCTTTAGAATAAAATTTAAATTATGATTTAATATTTTCGTGGCCAACTTTTTGTTTTGTTTTTAGTTTTACAACTAAATTGCTTATCAAGTAGTTTTCGTTTCTTTTTGTACAATTATTTTTTGAAGATTTTGCTTAAACAGACAAGAATTAGCCATGCCACGCTTTCAAGTGTAAAACGGCCAGGGTGATTAGTAGAAAGGTGCAATTCAAATGGCCGGTCCCACTCTTGAGGTCCTGCATGCGATCCATATCATCGGTCAAGGATTTGGCATCATGATTAATCAGATGTGGACTTTTCCCATCGGCTCTGTAGTTGGAGCCATGATCAGGAGCTGTAAAGGCAAGAGCAATAATGATTGATTGAATTCAATTTTGTTTGGTTTATGCTTATATTTATTTTGATGCCAGGCACTTAATCAAAAGTCATATGTGCCAGGGACTTGAGGTCGTCAATTCGAATGTCCTTTTTCAATTATGCGCTTGCCACACACCAGCAAGCATAAACAATAGACACAGGATGCGTTTATGGGCAACCATTTTGTAGCAGGCGACAATGCGAAAGAGATAAAAACGAGCGATGGTAGAAGCTACACAAAACCCAAACGGTTTGTCAGAAAGTATTGCATATAGAAAAGGACACCAGCCACACTGCTGCCCCACTTATTTATAACAGTCGACCGTTTGGCAAAATCGAAAGTATTCTCGCATTGGCTGGGTATTTTGTTTCAATTTCAACTTGGCAGCAACGAAAATTGTTTCGAGTTTTATTGCTTAAGTGCGTTAAACCCTTGCGCCGTAACACCAGGACCAAAAAAAAAAAACTATATGGAGGGAGTGCATGGGTAGTGTACAGTTATTTTTTTTTTGTCCTGCCATCCATTTATCCTAGAGTTTGCTTTTTTTTGTACTGTTATGTCTGGTTGTTTGTTTGCAGGGCAATCTGTTTCATTGGACATTTGTTTGCGTGTTGGTTGGTTTGGCTGTCGATTTTTTTTCTTGTTTTGTTTTTTGTTTCCTAGTTTCGGTTTGTTTTGACTTTGATGTAGGCAGGCCGTTGGTCATTAAGCGTATGGCTAGAGCAAATTTGTGGCCTCTACCAAATCACTTTTAAGAGATTGAAGATGCAAATGAAGTTGATGCTGGAAATTGATATGAATAAACATAAAATAAACAATCAAGTAAAGGATTGTTAAGCCAGATCTCTCTTAATTATGCTTTGTAAACCGTTTGCCCGATTGGCTTGACTAAACCAGAATTGTTCTGTAAATTAAAATTTTTTCGGTTTTTCGGGCTTTACAATTTACACACGGTTTACTATTTACAATGCCTCTATGCGGGTTTGTCGATACGGGGTTTTATCTGCATGTCTTGTCCATTTTATTTACAGCGTCTGACTTCGTCCATCTGTCTGTCTACTACTACTGCGTTCTCTATACAGTGTAATTTTCTAATACCGCAGTTTAATAATTGTAAAGTACTAAAATGATTTAAATTTATACAAATAATATTTCTGTTATATCAATTGGCTTAATTTATCACCTTAAAACGTTTAATAGCCATCCTTAAAAAGTAGCTTCAAGAAGAGCAAAAAAAATGTGCTCCTGCACTGTGCATAAACAAGCGCAGTTTATTTCTATTAACCCACTCAAAAGCCACAACTCCAGTCGATTGCACCCAAGGGCTTGGGCACAGAATTATGCAGAAATTACTTAGAGTTTCACTTCGAGTAGAGTTTAGCCAAAGAGCCTATAAAAATTGTGTTTGCTTACCCAGCAGCAGTTTTCGTTGGAATCTTTCCCAACCTACTTCACGCTTAAGCGCTTTAAAGACACCGTGGGGATCTCACACGCATAAACACATGCTCAGACGTCAATAAAAATCAGCTCGCACTCCCTCACACAATCACACACTCACATGGACAGGACAATCATGGACACAGCCCGTTTTTGTTGGTTGCTGGTGCCGGCTTTCACACATGGAAATGCTTGCAAACTCCAGCAAAAGCAGGAAGAAGGACAGCCAAAGGAACTGGCAAAGCTGCTTATAGAAAAATACAACAACAACCAAGCCAAAGCACACACACAGACACACACACAGACAAAATAAATTTTCGAAGCCGGTGCAAAGCAATTTGCGCATTTCCGTTATAAAAATAAAAAGGGTTCTCGTTAAAAACAAAACGAAAAGTCCTCTGGGTAAACCAAACGAAAATAAAATAAAGGACATTCGATGCCATATTTCACAGTTATGACAAAGTTAGTTCAATGCAATGAAGTTTGACTGGGCATGTGCAGAGTTGTTTGGGATGTGGGTGTGAATATGCATAAAGGATGTGGCGGGTAAATGGAAGGGGGGCATAAATCGGAAAAAACTGCAAATGCCAGACAACAGCATTTGCATTGAAAGTTTTAAATTTCGTTTAAGCTAATAACACTATTTTAATTTTAGGGCAAACTTTTTTTTACAGTTCAATTAAAACTGCATTTCGAGTGGAAATCAATTCTGTATCCGATTCGCAAGAGAGCATATAAAATAGATATTATTTTTTGCGGATAGAAAATTAAAAGTACTAGGTGATGTGCAATTGCTATTGCGGCTTAATACTTTTATGCAACCATTTTGGTGAATCGAATTTGATTTGAATTAGTATTTTTTAAAGATTTTTATTTATTTATCAACATCAACTTTCGTAAGCGTTTCATTGTTTTTTTTTTTACCTTTTTTTAAATCTGTATTAATACAACTAAAGCGTTTTTCAACTACAACAAAATTCAAATTTTTGATCAATTTAGATTTGACGAAATGTTAATACTGTTTATATTTGGCATAGTCAGAATTTTATATAAATTTCTATTATTCTTAAATGTAAATGAACTTTAATTTAATTTAAACTTTGTTTAAGTTTTACAGCTGAGTCGAATGAGATCAGACCCTTTTTTTGTCCGTTGGTTTTTACAGGGACTAATGAAGCTAAAGAGCTGAAACTTTGCACAAATTTTTCCTTTGACTGCACGCTGCTAACATGTCGCTACCGCCTGGATCGGATGACTACTTCTTGTAGATGCCATATGAAAAATTTTTGAATTTTGTGCTAGCATTCTTAATCTCTGATATTTCAAAAAATTTGCAAGGCTATAAAAACTTCGGCACAAACGAAGTTAGCTCGGCCTTCTCGTTTTAATTTCATTTTTGATTTATTTTTATTTAATTCTGATGTAATTTAAATTTAATTTTTATGCACTATCAACTGACTCTTAAACTGATTTTGCTTGAATTAAATTTTAAAGGGTGGATTTCACATCTTTCACATAGAGCTATATGCCTCATAAACTTACAAATAACAGAGTATTTTGTGAGAGAATCGGACACATAGCTGGTATCTGAGAGAAGAGAAATCGGTCCTAAATCATTTAAATTTCATTTTAGTTTGGCTTTAACTTTATTTAAAATATATATTAAAACTTGTGTCACTTTCAATTAATTTTTTATTTCAAGTGCATTTAAAATGAATTTAAATTTAATTCATTTAAGATTAATTTTCATGGCATTTCAGTTGCATTGAAAATTGTTTTTATTTTAGTTTTTATTTAAATTAAAAAAAAATCTTTTTTTCAGTTTTCAGTTCAAATTTTAAACAAATTTGGATATATTGTTCATGTCTTTTATGTCGTGAATAACACTAGTTTACAAAAATAAATGATCTATTTCAACTGAAATATTTCTTTAATGTAGTTCGGAATGTTGATCTCAAAAAACGATTTCAAAAATTTTTTCATGGCTCCGTTTTTGAAATATGAATTTTTTCATTTTTTCCGTAGGTGCTCCAACGTTTTAAGCCATATCTGACTTTATGATTGTAGGATAGAGTCAAGCAAGATATGAATCGAAAGGTAATTCAGCTGCTAATCGCGTAGAACATTGTTTTAAAATCGGCTAAGTGGTTTTTATTCAACGACCAAATATATTTCAAAAAAATCATTTTTTGCTCGAGATCGCAGGAAATTTAATTTTTTAAACGCCCAGGAAAAATATAAAATGGTCCAAAAAATTATTATTTTTTATTTTTTCTACTTAAGATATACAGGCCTTTTCCCGTTTCGATCAAATCATGTGGTATCAAAATTGATAGCTGTTCCCGTTTCCAAAAAACGATCAAATTATTCGGTTAAAGTAATTGTGAAAAGTGATTGACAATTTTCATGTCAACGGTTATATATTTTATCTAATCAATATTTTCATATTAAAAAGTCATATTTTGAGAAGATTTTAAGGTAACCATAAAAAATATTGGGCATTCAATTTGATTTAAAATTAATTATTTTAAAGTTGTACCCCAGAAATTGCATGTAGACGAAAGCAAAAACGATCGAAATGAAACCGAGCTGTTCGCAATTCCGCATCAGCGCATGCGCAGTGCTGATCGAAATTGTTTGTGTTACCATTGCTGAATTATAGTTCGAAAACGATTCGAACTTTCATTCGAAAAGTACATCGATTTCTATTTCACTCGGAAACGAGAACATCAAATGAAAACGATTCGGAAATACAATCGTTTTACTTTGTAAATCCACTCCAAAATGGGAACAGACCTGATATACTTTTACGAAGACAATAAGTTATTGGTGAGGACAATCGTATCACACGTACCGATGATGGATCAAATTAAGTAGAAGGACTAACAGTCAAATTTGAGTAATTTGTGTGTTTACAAAAAATAAACTTGTATTTTCTTCGTCTTTTGGTCACTTTATGAAGTAAGCCAAAAGCCAGAACAAAAATTAAAATCCAGAACCGAACAAAAGCCGAAGCAAACGGATATTTATAAATAATCTCGAAAATACCACATTTTTCTGCACTAAATTTGCTCACAGCTCCTGTGTTTGTTCATAGATTTTGATGATCGTTATCTGGTTTTTTTTATATTTCATCCAGGCGTTCAAAAAATTTTTTTCGCATTTTCGAGCAAAAAATCAATTTTTTTTGAAATATTTTTGGTTATTGTATTCAAACTACTAAGCTGATTTTAAAACAATATTTTACGCGATTACTGGCAGTTCAATGACCTTTCAATTCATGTCTTGCTTGACTCTATTTGACAGTTATGAAGTGAGATATGGCTTAAATTGTAAGAGCACCTACCAAAAAAAATGAAAAAAATCATATTTCGAAAACGGAGCCATGAAAAAATTTTTGAAATCGATTTTTGAGATCACCATTCCAAACTACACTAAAAAATTTTCAGTAGAAATGGGTCTTTTTGGCTGTAAACTAGTGTAATCGACGTTTGTTTTCTCTATTTCAGAGTTTTGTGAGTTCTTAGCCTGATAAAAAATTTAGTCTTTCATATAGAAAACCTCACGTTTTCAATGAAAAATGTATACTCTGCATAATATGTTGTGGCGATCTTGTAGTTGTACCGGTTCGGTTCGTCTAAATTTATTACCTTTCGAACCATAGCCCTAACCGTACTTCATCTGTTCGGATAAAGGTTCGGTTCAGGAAAATTTTTAAAACTTTTTTATCCGTTAACCTGGAAAATAACCATTGCTGAGTAATGAAAATTGATTCAGAATAGATCGGATAATAGTTTAAGCTAATATGAGAAGTTTTCGTTTTTTTGTATTCTTTTGGATCTATTTACAATTGCTGCATTTTCATCTAAACATTAAGAACTTTCATAAATACTCGTGTTCTTCGTGCCGAACCCCATTAATTCGAACTCCCAGGGACTTAACAAAAATAATCAAATTAAAGGGGTAATCGAATTAAAGAATAAAATAAGAAAAAGTTGATTTTCTTTTATTAAATTGATTCCAAAAATTTCTCAATTTCATTAAGGACACTAAAGAAAGTAACGGAAAATGATTATTGTTGAACCAACCCTTTATATACTATCCGGATACACTGTAGCATTTCACATTTGGTTATAACATTATTCAAATTAGAAGCGTCATTATCTCCAGTGTTTTCGTCCATTTCATTTTCGACCGCCAATCGAAAACTATTATCGTCCTCCCTTTGAACCTATTCAATGGTATCTTCATCCTTCATGATACTACCACATGATAAGTCGACATCACAATCAAAAAAGTTTTCAAACTCGTCTGCTGCTCTTCGCAAATCGAAAATTCGTTTCAGCTACTTCGGATCGGGGTGTTGTCATCCAGAAAACCATAATCGAAAAACCAGGTTTTCCAAAGCAATTCTTAATTATGTTTAACGAAACTTTAGTGTTGCAAATGCAAGAAATACGCTTTTTGCAGTCGAGTAGAGTAATTTTTGGAACAAGCTATTTTTTTCGAATAATGTTAACATCTCACTCACCATTTCATTCCTGTAATGGACTTTTTATTTTTTTTTTTTAAAACAACTTTTTGAGGTGCAGCCCTGTTGATTTAAAAATATGATAAGTTTATGCTCACTGATTCCAAAACTGGTTTCGGTTTACCTCCATCAGCTCTTCTTTCCAAGATATGGCGGAAAAACCAAAAAGTTGCATTTTTGGCACTCTAGGACTTATGGAGGCCACAAGGGCATAAATATGTGAGTTTATGAGCAATTTGCGATAAAGTACATAAAAATGCATTTTTTAAAAATCAAAGGCGTTTTATAAGTATAGCAGAAAGTGTCTAATTTGGCCTTTAAAGACAGACATCTTTCGATTTATGCCATTTTTATCAAAATAAACCATCCCGTTTAAGCAAGCGCAGTCATTTGATAATTATTTTCGCCATCTGAGCATGTGGCCAAACATAAGATCTAATTTTGTGATTTTTTATGGCATTCAAATCAGTTTATTTGGCAAAGTTATAGCCTGCTAAAGACAAATATACACATTTTAATTTATGGGAGGAAAACTAGATTGTCACTCCAAATCTGTATAGGAACTGTAAAGAGGCTACTTGATTGGGCATAAGTGTTGTATGTTTACATGTAGATGATAAATTCTATTTTGAAACAAGTAGCCTTTTCACAGCTCCTATAAAAATTTTTTACTGGCAATCTAGTTTTCCTCCCATAAATTTAAATATGTATTTTTGTCTTTAACAGGCTATAACTTTGCCAAATGAACTGATTAAAATGCCATAAAAATCACAAAATTAAATCGTATGTTGGACCATATGCTCAGATGGCGAATATATTAATCCAAGAACCGCGCTGGCCTGAACGGGATGATTTATATTGATAAAAATGCTATAAATCGAAAAAATTTTGTCTTTAGAGGTCAATTTAGACACTTACCACTGTACTTATGTAGCGCCTTTGTTTTTTAAAAATGGATTGATGTGTACTTTATCGCAAATAGCTCATAAACTTACATATTTGTGCCTAGTGTGGCCTCCATAAATCCTATAGTGCCAAAAAATCATCTTTTTCGTTTTTCCGCCATATCTTGGAAACAAGAGCTGATAGGACAAAACCAATGATACAGTTTTGTTCAGTGCAATCAATATTAACATAATCAGATAAAAATAGACCTGCACCAAAAACAATGTTGGGCTGTGTAATTGCAGTTAGATTTTGAGGAAAATTTTGAATTCAAACACCTCTCCACTTCATCCCAGATCGTTTCTTAAGGCGGTATAACGCCCCGTTACTTGCTTTTAAGCTATTACAATTTAAGCTGTTCCACATATTTGTGTTTTTGCTGAATCGTGCTCCCACTAACAAAAAGATTGCTATTTCTGGATTCGGAAATAAAAGTTTTAATAGTCTCATCCACTTTTCCGAATTTCCTCCCCTAATGCGCTTCTTATTCGCCACGGCCGGATTTTTTTTTCAAACTTTTGTCTTAATTTTGCACGAATCTTGTAAATTGTAGATAGAGTGCTAGGTTTGATTTAAAACGTTGATGCAACATGCTTTGAGCATTTCCATTTCCAATTTCCAGAAAAGCTTTAAAGTTGTATTCTAATGTTTTATATTTTGAATTTCGTTTCGATATTTTGCGGTTCGAAATATTTTGAAAAAACTAATTTTTTGACATCCAATTATTGAGATAACTTGGTTTAAAATTTATATTCACCATCACATCGAATTATGGAGTTATTAACGAAGTTTTCGAATTAACGAAGTAGTTCTACTTGAAATATTAAACGAGCAGAAAAAAAGTTTGAATTATTTAGGTAAATCGAATTATCGAGAGTTCGAATAAGCGGGGTTCGACCAGTTGTAAATTTGGCGGGTTTTTTGCACCATTGAACCAGTAATATAGCCTTTGCTCTATTTAAGGTTATCAGCTTTAAATTTGGCACCGTTTTATCCGAGTCCGTTCAGTCATTTCTGCATTATTGAGTAAAACTTCTTTCTTTCTTTAAAGTATTATGACTGCATATTTTGCAGGACTTAAAAGTAAAACTTTGGTTCCATACGGAAATAATTGAAAGGTTAACTAATTAGGCCGACTTAGCCATATTTTCATCAAATTTTGCTAGCTAAAGATTCTTAAAATCTAAGAAATTGTTCTTTATATTTTATTATTTTTGAATTAACAAACTCTGTTAAAATATACACGACCTTGAGCCTGCCAACAACTATTTCTTAAATAACTAAGAACAGGTCGCTAAACCCAACAACTATTTTTAAAATCTTAATGATGGACAACAAAAACGAAACTTACGTTTTTTCATGCTCATTTCAGTAAAAGCGACAGGGCCAGCTACTCGACCCAGAATAGGGCTCGGGGTATTTTGCAGTCGGAGAACTTAACATTCATTGCAAAATTCACTTAGAAATTCAACAATTTTCCAGGACATACTTATATTTAATTAAGACCTACTGTCTCTCCCAAAATGGAATCATCATCAGTGCAAAAACTAAGTTCACATTAAATGCTGCAATTGCAATTTGCTGTGGCACTTAAATTGTCATTAAAAACTGTTACCATCTGCACTGACCACAGAAAAACTGGTGCTGCTGCTGCTGATGCTGCTTTCATTTTTAATTTGTTCGGCCAACGGGCAACAATATGACACAAATTACAAGAAAATGCAATAAAAAGAAACTGCCAAGGCCCAAACGGATATGCACTCGGTCCACATGCGAGACTTTTGAACAACTCTGACTCTTACTCCACGATGATTACTCGCATTCAGCGGCTGGCAATAATTTGCTTATAATTTGCAGCCTCCCCCCACAACCAACCGCAGGGACAATGGTGCGGCAAATGCGCAAAGTGAAAAATGATAAAGTAAATGAAATGCAACAGACAGCGACTGTAAGAGCATCGCGTGCCGAGAGCATTTTATAGTTCTACAGCCGTCAAGTATACTGCACTTTTTTCTTTGTTTGAGCCTTAAATGCAAGGCCACAAAAAAAGCGATAAATACAACGCTTGGTGCCAGGTCTAAAGTGAGTCTCAAGTGCTGAGCGCCGGATCTGTGTTTTCCCATTTTTTTCGTTTACTGTTTGTTGCCTTTTTTAAGTGCAACAAGCTGAACAATTGAGGTGTGACAAAAAGCGCCTACGGGAAGGCGTGGCCGCTGGATGTCAGTGCTTTAAAGGGCGCTAATGGAGCGAAATGTAAGGTTGAAATATTGGATGGACCTTTTCAGCTAGCAACTGCCAATCCAAAATTTATGTTTTAATATGCAATAATGAATCCGTAAATGTGCTTCAAGCTAAGCCTTGCTTTCGTTTCATTCAGCCTCAAGCGGAAAACTAGTTAAGCTTAAAATGTTATCCTCTCAACCAATTTCAATATACCCGAACATGGATGGGCGTGGCACCCTTCGTCTCATAAGAAACCATCTTCACTCTCAATTTTGGTCATGAAAACTTGGCTTGTTCCGCCTTAAAGTGTCAGCGTGTAGCAAAAACAGCCGCGACATATGCAAAACTCCGTAACGATAAGCGACCACACGCCCATCTAGCCCCCCTCCTCCCCCGGCGGGATACCCACACAGGCACGATATGTGCAACATCTAGCAGGTAATAAATCTAACTGTAAACGTTGCGCTTACGACGTTGCATGCAACGTTTGAAAGTTGTCGTCATTGTAGCACCACCCACACATTGTGTCCACCCCCCCTCCCCGGAGTATGCAACATTTTTGCTTGCGTTTGCCAAAAATTGCTGTAGATGAAGGCGAAGACTCAGTCCCTTTTCACTCTTTCCGCCTTGATGTCCCGAGTGCAATTTGTCTGCAATTTTTATATGCTCCCCCAGCTCCTCCCTTTTTCCCCCATTCTCTCATATTCAATTTGTTCGATTTGATTTTGTCGCTTACTTTTTTTTGGCTGCTGTTGAGTGCATTTTGTTTTTTTTTTTTTTTGTTTTTGTCAAACGCGTATGTAGAAATTTTCCACTTCACAGCAGAGGACTTGTAAAATTTTATGCGTTTGTCCTTGCCAAAAGAAAATTGTCACCCCATATAAAATTTTATGCTTATCGATTGACAGACTTGGACTTGGATTGGGATTCTTTAATCTTTAAGCTAGCAGCTACTCAACCTGACTTCAAATCAAAACCATTGTATTATTTATGATGATTGTACATTATGATGGCTCCACATTAGCAGCACATTACACCAGACACTTTGCCAAGTCAGCAAAAGGAGTGGAAAGAGGGATGAAGAGTCTAGAGGGAATATACACAATTGCATGCTACAAAGTCATATTTTCATTGACTGGAGGGACACAGAAGGACTTACAGATACGAAACAGTTAGAAAAAGAGACTGCCATATGCTATGGCAAAATATTTATACCTAATACCCATTAGTCACGAAAAGGTAGATCCGTTAGGTTGACACTTTGAGAAGCTCAACGAAACTACATCTGTAACAGTCTTAAGGAAAACATGTGGGGGGATTTTGAAATTGTAAAAATCCTGTTCGTCTTTAAGCTTCGGAAACGATGTGTTCTAAAACTAATGTGTTCTTTCAGCTCAATTTGACATTTGGTGTATAAACCTCATTTAAAAACAAAGTGCGGCGCTAGTTTTCTCATAACAGAGAGCGGATATTGATGGAATCACCAAAAAATTTCATCCCCAACGTTTTCGTGTCGCTCTCTCATATTTCTCTCTTGATATTACAGTAATAATTTAAAAGTTGGTTCTTCGAAAACAAAAAAGAGCAAAAGCAATAAAAGTTACACGTACCCATGTATTACTAATGTTTGTATTGTGAGCGTACGACTGCCACACGACTCGAAGACGAAAACCACATGCGGTGTAGGCTAAAAGAGAATCAACAACTTTGACAGACGAATACACAAGACACTCAGTCACAAAAATACCTATACGATATAGATTGTGTATTTCATTTCACTGCAAATTTCTGTCACACCGCATACGCTTTTACAGCGAGTGTTCTGTAGTCAAGAAAACAGGCACTCTATCAGAAGAATAATTTTCAACTGTGTATCACTTTGAGACGGGCAGTGGCCACATTTGCAAGAGCTGAACGTTTTGTAGTTGTGATTTTCTTATATTTCGCCGAAATCTGCAAAAATCTAAATATCGGACCCTAATATTCTTCCTATTTTTAGCGTTTTTGCAATGTGGGCGAATCCTGCGTTGCGGACGTTACATTTGTACGCAAATTTGCTTGTTAAAATTGACACAGCTGGCGTCCACATTGGTATATTTTAATAATTTTTTTTGCAAAATGCAGTTCTTTGGGAGTACTTTCAAACCCAATTTAAAATAAAAGGTTATCTGTTTCTGAAAAAAAAGTTATGCTTGTTTAAAGTTCCGTTGCGGACGTTACAAAAAATGGAAGTCGACCTTGAGGCTTATGTGCATTTCCACATTTTTTAGCGAATTTTGAACAATAAACAAAAAAGTCTTAAAACAAAAAATTAAGTGGAATAAACGACCATTTTAACCCAGCTTTCAAAAGAATTATAAGTCTTCCCGTTATTAAAATATCTTAATTTTTGGTCTGTTGCGGACGTTACATACTTTTTCCATTAAGCCAAACTGTGTAAAAAAAATTTATTTTTCATCCGATTGACTTGAAACTTGGTTTGAAAGCATTCTACGCGAAACAGTCCGACACGTCTTTTCCCGATTTTTCAAAAAATCCGCCCACGAGGAAAACGGCCGGAAAATTCTGCATGGAAAAAAATTATTTTTTATCCGATTGGCTGAAAACTCGGTTTTAAGGATAAAATTCGAATTCATTTGTGATTTCATGTTCCGATGTTGGAAATACCGATTTTGCTAGTTTACCCTCGATATTTATCAATTATTAATATTATTTAAACACACTTTTGTTACTTTGAGGTTATGTTTTTCGGATTCTCGACCACCTAGAGCAATTTAAAGCCCAGATTCAGATTTAGCAGGCAAAAATCCATTATAACCACCTATTTCCACCTCATAATATTAAAATTTTTTTTGAGTATTTTCATGCCGTTGCGGACGTTACACATTTTGGCATTAATTTTTTTCAAAAAAATGTGTAATAAAGGTATTTTATTTTTCATCAGATAAATGGGCTTGAAAAACTCTGTTTATTAAGCCAGTTTGGAAAACCAAATTATTAAAATTTATTCTGTTTAATTAAAAAACCTTATTTTCCGTTGCAGACGTTACACACAGTAAACCGATTTTTAGTTTAAATTTTTAATATATATTAGATATCTTACAAATATAATGAGTACCTTAAATTAAAGAAAATGAATCAAATTTTAAGTTTAGCTAAGCACAAAATACTGAAATGACTGATTTTATAATTTTTTTGACCAATCAAAAACTCATTTTTTTTTTAAATTAATACAAGCAAGAGGTAAGTGTAGGTATGCCACTGCCAAGAACAAACAAACCACCGTAGAACTATATTGCTTACATATTTTGAAGCTTGAATATGTATCCTATTATTCCATTAACAAACATTTGGATTTTGGACAACTTTAAATTTCAGCCCTTGGTTTAAAAATTTTCGGATAAGCCCATATTTGACTTCATTGCAGAAATATTCGTTGTTTCTTTTTTGTATGTATAATGTTTAAAATTTTAAAATTTATATATTTTAAACTGTCCCAATAAGAAAAGAAAATCTCTCATATCATTTAGCTGGTTCATATTCATTTCATTTTCATTTCCTAGCAAAGATTTTGACTAATATTTATCTTGAGTATAAATGATGACGACGTCTCCCTTCACCACCTTAGATATATTTAAAACCCCTCAATAAGATTTATGCTTCCTTTTTCTTTTTTTTTTTCATGTATGTCGTTAGATCTATATTAAAATATTTTAATATTTAACATTTGACTAGTATAATTAAAACATAAGTTTAAATTTAAACCTAAAAAAAACACAATTTCTATTTAAGTAAGCGAAGATATCGTCTATTAAAAAGTCCTACACAAAGAAAAATATTGCGTTCTAAAATCATTACCAAATAGTCATAATTTTGGTCTGTTTTTTCCGTTCATAAAGCATGAACGGTAGTTATAAAATGCGAAAAAGTTTTTATATATATTTAAGCTTTTTTATTAGTTTATTTCATAGAACCAAAGTGCTTTGTAAAAAATATCGAAAATGTTATAAACACCTAAAAAATATAAAAAGAAAAACACGGCCACGATGGGGATTTAAACCCACGACTTCGGCACGCTAAGCGAATGCCTTACCGCTGGGCTAAAGGGCTTGAAGCTACGGACAGTCTTAATGCTTACTTAAGCACTTTATTCTTAAGCATTCATTTTTAAATTTGATTTTGCCGCTGTCTCTCGCGTGAGCTAAATGGTCGTGTGGGTTAAAATGTCGTCGTAATTTTAATAAAATTTAGCTACAGCTTAGAAAAGGTTGTGGTTGTTGGAATGCGGTGGGTGGTGTGGTCGTTCGTCCCTTCCTTCCTTCCCCGCCCTTCCCAAAAACCACCCTGGAGGAGGAGGCTTCTCCACATTCACCTATCTATAAAACTATGGTTAATATTTTTTTCAGAATCTCAGTCGCCGGCAAAGCGAGAACAAAATGTTCTTGAAACAAGCACATAACGTTTATAAGACAAGCCCTAACCGTTCATGTGTGAGAACAAAATGTTCATAGCATAATGTGAACGAACGTTCATGAATATCGAAAAAGCGTGCTTAGCAGACTATCGTCAACAAAAGTTCATGTTCCTAGACTATTACACAGTATTACCTTAGTCGTATCCTTCACATCGCCACCAACTTCTCAACGCTTGGTCCAATATAAAAAAGAAGCTAAATATTGTTATATATCTGTATCTAACAAGTGTCGACAACGGCATTGGCAGAGCCCCTTAAGCCAAGCAGCTGAAGTCGTTATGATTTGTCATAAACATAAAATAAATGGCCAAATATTTATAGTCCTTAACACAAGGGGGGAGGACTTAACTTCACGTTGAAGTGGAATGCCTGAAGTGGCTTAACCCTAGAGATTCCCCCAAGACGTTTACTCACCGTGATGTTGTTGCTGTTGTTGTTGCTGCTGCTGCTGCTGATGATGATCCCTGCCTCGGGCTGTCGATGAGGTATGATGATCCTGTGAGTTCCATAAGCTCGAGGTGGCTCCCATATAAACATTGTTCAACGCTGAGGATGACTGATGGTCAATGGTTTTTGTTTTGATGCGTTGGGTTTTGGTATTCTGCTGATGGTTGTTGTTGTTGGCATTGAAATTGTAGGGATTGTTACTATTTTGATTGCTATTGCTGCTGTAGCGTTGTTCTGGAAGAGTACAAAGAAATGACAGTTGTTGGTGGGAAGAGAATATATTTCAAGTTTGTACCATTACCTTTGTTGTATTTGTTGACTATAACCACAGGTACAGTGTTAATCGAAACAGTGGGGCTCATGGTGGTAATGGTAGTGGTTTGTGGAATGTCTGCGAAGGGAAGAAACGTTTACTTTTATATATTCTTCTCGTTTCAACGACGTTTTTGGGAAACATTTTTTATCGAAAGTTTGAATTGTTTCAAAATTAAATTCTTTTTGAACCCACTTAATTTTTTGCTTAAAACATCTTTATTCCCATTTTTGGAATGAAGGGACATACGTAAATTAGTTGTAACTTTTGGTCCTTATGCACGCCCTTTCACTTTGGTATCTACATGTACAAGATGATATATTGTATATTTTTCGATGAGTCTTTTGGTGTTATCGTGGTCTTTAGTTAAGAGTAAAGTCCTCAGTTAGGAACGGTTTAGCAATCAGTCCCTTGGCTGGCTTGGTATAAGACCTTGTGGTATCTACTGAAAGTTTATATTATCTTTCCTTGGTAGCAATATAGGTATCAAGGAATATTATAGTTATTTCTTTTGATCACCCACTGGGCTATATATTCTTCGGTATCCACTAAAGTTCTCTTCCAGCACACATCGATTACTTACTTAAGATACTTGTTCTATCCTGTAGACAAGTTTTCTAAACAAATTTTCATATAAAGACTCAAGGTTTACCTGTAGTCCTCTAACTTCTTTCCCATGGATATCGTTTGATGTTTAAAATTTAAAATTTACTTCCATCGACCAAAAAGAAATCGGTACTGTCGGATGAGTCCAAACTAAATCTCATTGGACTTGAAAGAACTGCTGCATTGCCAGCTTAAAGCAGTCACCGCATATTATGACTCATAACTAAATGTTAAACATTATTGCTTTTAAAAGTTCAGGATTTGGTCAATGTAAAAAAGTTTGAAGAAATTGTCATATAGCAATCAGGACTGCGTATTTTTATGATTATGATGAATGAATATTTGTGTATAAAACGCACAGCAAAAAAATTTTTAGAGAAAAAATATGTTTTAGGGTCTGCGACTTGAATTCAAAGTTTATCACTCATACGTACTGTTGCCCATGCCTACATTTTTAATTATTAAGTAGTTGGCGTAGACTTGGTTTGAAGTCATAACATTTGACAAAAAGGTACCATGACCATTGAAAAATTAGTTTTTAATATAGCCAAGACAATATGTTAACAATATTTTAAATAATATAGTGATTGTTTTAGTGATCTTTTTGATTGAAAATCGTAGAACTTTTTTAGGCAGGCTCTAGGTCATTAAGTTATGGACATTGTCCCCATCTTTTCTAAAACAAGACACGCACAACACCAAAAAGGAGGCTGGTTGAAAGTAATTCATGAATACCAATTCAATCTTCAGCTTTATGCGCCTGTCCTTAGTGTGTTGGCAAAATATATTCTATTCTATATTCTATTTTTACAGTGCTGCTTAAAAATAGACGTCCATTTGATAATTCCCGTTCTTTCAGGATTTTAAAAAAATCGGATTACTATACTACTGTGGTCAATAAGCTCCACGTATTTGTTTGTATATTAAAAAAAATCTTTATTCTTGTAAATTCATTTCATTCCCCACAAAGTTGTCTTCGCCGAGTGCGGTACACTTGTGGCAAAGTTTTTCCAATTTTAAAATCATGCTGCAAAGTTCTTTTCCGGTATAGTCTTTAATTTCTTTTTCGTTTCGGGTTCTATCTCGTTCATCGATTCAAAGCGGTGTCCACGAAGCGGTCTCCTGAGTTCAGCGAACTGCCCATGGTAGCCCAAATTGTCACTCAACATGGTTTTACTGTTATGTAGTAACTGTCTAGAAGGTCCGCGCGGACATGGCTGTATCGGCTCGTCTGATCAAGAATATAACTACTCTATGGATTTGCTTCCTTCTAGCTGTTATAAACATTTGCACAATCCCATTAAATTCTTTGTACCTTTGGTAAAGATGAAAAAATACATCCCCTTTTGTGTAAGAAATTTCATGTATTTTGTTCTTAGTTTGGTTTTTGTTTTATTTAAATGGACATAAGTGTTTTTTTCAAACAATTTGGATACATTTTCCTGTGACTTTCAACGACTTGGAGCACGATCAGTTCTTGATCTGTCGTCGTTGTAAGCTTGCCGCTATAGTCTTCAACCGTTTTTACAGCCCACTCTGCTGCATCATTGACTACGTGCAAGGATTTAATGACCTCAAAGTTATTTTGTTAGCCAACATAATCTTTCCACGACCGGGGATCCTTTTTTAAGAATTCTGTTGAGAGCCCCAGACGACGGAAAAATAATACGCTTCAGTAAACTGGGTCTCGCGCTCACGAGAGAGTTGGCTCGCTTTAAAAGCCCTTGTTGGAACACCGCTCTTAGACCATGCTGACTCCAACCTGCGGGCCACAGTAGTCGCACTTTCTGAAATGGACAGTCTTAAGAATTAAGTCCCATATAAAAGCGTGGATAAAACGCATCTCTTCGTTGGAAATGGGCTCGCTTCGTCAGTCTACCGACCAAAAATAGTTTCGATTCCTGCTTCATTTTTATTTGCTGCTCGATTAAATTCAAATTTGACAACTTTTAAAATGATACAAATAATTCGTCGACAAAATTTAGATTCGGTGAAAGTGTCGTATACGTAATATTTGTGGATACTTTGAAGGCTTTTTCGCAGAGGTTAAAACATGATATAAAATTTTTGATTTTTTATTTGTTATTTTTGTACACCCTTAAAGTAATCGTTTAAGATGGTATCAGTTATATTTTTTATCGGCGTCCACCCTAAGGCCCATGCTTGCAACCATTTTTTGAGAACGGATCATCTTATTGTCAATCATCATCAATAAAATATCATCAAGAATTTAAAACTGAAGACGGGGTTTTGTTAAGAATTGTTGTAATTCTAGTGTGAACAAGGATATTTTGGATTGGACATTAAATGGCGGAGTTATGGGGTTTCCACTTTTTCCCAATTTTTCCACTGTCTTGGTCCTAGTCCATTATTTTTGGACCGATCAAAAATATCCTAGTTCACACCAGAATGGTGGGTATTACGAATAATTTACAAAAAAAAATTTAAAAATCGGTCAACGGGTACTTTTTTAATTTTGGAACCATTTTGGAAAAAGTGGTTCCGAGATAATTGCATTTAAAGTTTCGACATCAGTTTTCCGATGAAATAAAAATTATTTTTAATAAATGTAAAAGTTTATTAGGTGCATTTGGGTGTAAGCTTTCGCCGGGAAAAAAATTTATTAAAATAGGTTAAATAGTTCTCAAGTAATTTGAGTCAAAGTACGACGACAAAAAAATCTCCAAAAATTTCCAAGTAACATTTTTTTTTCAATATATTTGTTTGGAAAGTTGCGACAATTTTATAACTTGTTTTAAAGATTTTTAATTAAAAATAAGAAACATGGAATTTTTTAAAAATATAAGGGTTGATAAAATAATTTTCATATAAGAGAGTCGGGAAGAAATATTGTTTTTAATTATTTCTGTAAAACCTTTTTTCGGATCTGCTTGAAAGTTTTACAGGATGTTTATAAGACCCTAATAGAACGTTTAAGCATTAAAAAACATTAAAAAAATTTTTTTAAGTTATACAGTACCTTTAAAGCAATAACTTTGACGTATACTATTTATACCCTGTTCCCATTAAAAATGGGAAAAAGGGGATCATGAAGTTGTGCAAATGTATGTAACAGCCAGAAGGAAGCACCTCCGACCCCATAAAGTATATATATTCTTGATCAGCATCAACAGCCGAGTCGATTTAGCCATGTCCGTCTGTCCGTCTGTCTGTCTGTATGAACGCGTCGATCTCAGAGACTGTAACAGATAGAGCCACAATTTTTGGCATGTATGTAGGTGTATACTGTACCCACATCGAGTTTGTTTTAGATTTGGAAAATTCCTCCTCCTCCATCTTTTATCAGCGAAAAACTGTCTTTCTCTCTGTATAAACGCGTTGATCTCAGAGACTATAAGAGGTAGAGCCACAAATTTTTGCATATATGTAGGTGTATATCGTACCCAAATCAAGTTTGCTTCAGATTTGGCAAATTCCTCCTCCTTCTTCTTCTAACCGCGAAAAACTGTCAGACCTAAAATTTTTAAGTTTGGACCTAATGATTGAATATATATTCTATTCTGTATACCACTACAAGATCCGAGCAAAAACACCGAAGATATGCAAGTGCGCCCCCCAATTATTCAAATAAATTTTAAAATAAAAGGAGTTCAAAGCTATAGGAACCACATTACATGGAACAGGGTATTTTGCTGTCGGGGCACTCGACCGCAACACTCTTACTTGTTTAACCTAATAATTTCATCAAAGCGTTCAGCATAAAGCAAAGTATACACTTCAACAAAGAAACTGGCAAAACAAAAAAATCCATATAAAAATAACATACAAAACTTTTGACACCTAAAGCCTTTGTTTTGTGAGTAATTTTTATGCGGAGTTTTTTGGTTTGGCAGTTGCTTTGTTGAGGTGTATACTAAGCTTAAGCCAACAACTTTTTTTTATATGGATGATGTTTGATGTAAGCTGGTGAATACGGCCAATGTTATGACAACTTTTGTTTTCAAAAGTTCCTTAAATAACTCTTAAATAGAACCAGTTCTGTTCCGTGAAATATGTTCCTTTTTCATGCATTTGCAGCTTAAGCAATTTTCCGCTAGTGAGAACTCATTCGCCTTTCAAAAATAAAGCTCGTTTTAAGCCACCCAACAGTAATATGGTACGGCAGACTCCAACCTGAGATCATTTTCCTCTTCCTTACAAGTCACTTAGCAGCATTTGGTAGCCCGTAAATCAATCAGTGACATTGTGACCTTATGTTCGGCAACCCCTTCGACCCACCTTCTCCCACCTCAACTTGGCTTAATATTTATTATGCGCACACACACGCCGACTGATTTCGGTTTCACGCAGGGAACAAAGTCAGGCGCTTAAATTAATTAAAAGCGACAGTTAGGCAAATAGTTAGAGGCCTAATTGCCAGTGGCTGTCTGACTTACTGGCCATTGTTTAGGCGGTAACATTTTACCTTAACGTTTATTGTCATTATACGTAGTAGTTACTAATGGTAAAATGTGTTATAGCTGTTGCTGCAATACTTACGATACAATTTGATCGCACCATCTGTGTCGCCCAACGAATTCTTGGCCACACAACGATACGCCCCAAAGTCCTGAATGTCCACATCGTAAATGGTTAGACGCATGGTTATTTTATAGCCGGACTCAAAGGTTTCGGGCACGAAGCGTTCACCTGTAATAGAGAAGTGAACTTTAACCCATTTCAGCTACCTTCAGGCCAAAGTCATTTAACTCAAAAAGAACTTTTGCATTTGCCACAAACTTGACTTGGACAACTTTGTCTTGGTCTTCCCTCCCTCATGTCAAATGGTTCATTTTAATTTATACAAAAACAAGTCCGTTGTGTGTAGCATCTTCTCTCGTTTTGGACTAGAATTTGTTTGTTTGTTATGCAGGTTTTGATTTACGTTTGATGTCGGTTAGATTTAGTAGTTTGCACTAAGCTGGGCATTCCGGGTAATTGTTATGCAAGCCAAGCTAAGCGACTGATTAGTTTAGTGAAATGGTTTTTGTAATGGATTCAGGAAAAGGGAAATTGAGATTTGAACAAAGGCAATTCTTTGATTAGAAGTAATTGGATTTTGTGAATTGGATAGGGGGGAGGGGTTTGAAAATTGGGATTCACTTGTTGAAAAACCAAAGCGGAAACAGAAGGTAATTCAAGATTCAGAAACAATTGTTTTGGTAGAAAATAGGTAGCAAATGAATGGCAATATCTTTTACAAGAATGGATGTGTCTGTTCGACCAGTTATAGAAATTTCATTTGATACTCCTAGCTCTATTTAAAGTTCTTCTTTATTTTCCCATTTTTTATATTCGAATTTCTAATTGAAAGCCTCTTTGGCTTTACTCTCTTAGCTGAACCCATCAGCACTTGGCCACTTCCTCAACCTTCTTTCCCTTTACACTCTGTGCTCAAAACAAAGAAAAAAATGCAAAAACTCCATTAAAATCACACGACAGCACGACAGAGTACCAGCAACTGCTTTTGACTTAAGGTCATTTTCAATCACTTTTTTCCATTTTCTGTGTAAAATAACTAGAAAAAACTATAACTGACTGCATGTCTGTGAGTTTTTTCGCTGAACTCGATGCGGCAATCGAGAAGGCCAAAAGGCCTGCACAGGGCCCAGAAGGGACAGTGAAAAGTGCCGACTGCGGTTTTGAGTGTTCAACTCATTTTTTTCGTGTCATCCTGCACAGTTCATTTGTCGGGCAAGATGAGTGGTGGCTTTTGAAGTGGTTGAATGGATAGATGGATAGTTCAGCCATTTTAATGGCCGCAAGAAATTGTTGGGGCGATTTGTTGAGTGAGACCAATTAATTTAATAAAGTTGCAACTATTTTTATTACATATTTAACTTACCCGGCACAATAATCGTGTCATTCTTCATCCAGTAGTTAATTGACTTGGGATATGCCTCCGATTGGCATTCCAATGTTATGTTTTGTGTTAGAGCAGCGCCAACTAATTGATTCTGTATCCAAATCATGGGTGGAACTGCAATGGAACGAGCAGCATAGAAAAAGGTGAAAAGGAATTCTTATTTATATAAAATTCCATTTGTTATTGCTTTCACTATGCGATTTGTGGCGCTGCGGCTGCCATTTATTGTATCCAACTAATTGCTTTTTAATTTTATTGAAAACCGCAGAAAATGTTGCGTGAAATGTGACGGGGATTAGTTCTTCTCCCCCGCCTTTTGGGAGAGCATACTTAGCAGTGCAGTAAACTTACCCAGCAAACGCTGAAGCAACTTAAATTTTTATTTAATTAGCCAACTCTTAAAATGCTAGTTGGCTCGTAGCACTTAATTATTTACTTTATGCATGGCACCTCGGTCGCTTTCCCCTCTCTCTCTGTGGGAAAATTAAAATGCACAGCATATTTTCTATGGCAAAGAATTTCTGAAGTGGTGCTCTGTGTGTCGCAGTCGGTGCCGGTGTCTGTGTCTGGTCTAGAACACATTGCTCATACACACTAAAAACAGGGGACGTCATGCGGTGCTCTAGCGTAAAACTATAAATATTTAAATATGCTAAAATTGATGTGGCCCCAAACACTACATATTCCCTGCATACCAACATTATCATCAACTTTACTTGGGCAATACTTACAATGCACAATGAGCATCACACGTTTGCTAACAGTTGGCGGTATGCCATTCGAGGCAATGCAGAGATAGGCGCCCATATTCAAACGATTCACTTTGGCAATGGTCAGAAATGAGCCATTATAGGCAATGGCTGTGGAACAGATAGAGAAGAAAATTGTTCATGAATGTTAGTAATAAAATCAAATGAAAAAATTAAATGGATTAGTAGCCATATCATAATCCGACACTTTCATATATGGAAAAAGCCTGCTCTGGAAATAAGTTGCATACACTTAAATATTGTGAGCACAAATGTTCTAAAAGTGCTTGAATTGAGCACAATTCAACTAATGTTAACCACCACACAGAAAATTATAAGTAGCAGTTTAGACGTGTAGCTTTAAAAGTAAAGTAAGGTAAAGCAGAAAAATTGAAATTATTGTTTACCCAGTTAAGTTCTTAAAATCGGAACAATATCAACTCAGGTCAAGTTTTTGCGCTTTAAAAAAATGATTCTTCAAGTGAGAACATTGTTCTTCAAATGAGAAATACAGTGCCGGCACTGTTTTTGGTAAAGGCCTGTTCTCAGAAGCGCGGAAAATAAATTTTTATGACGCACTCCATATAAAAAAACAGTGGCGGAAAGTTTCCGCGGCTGAATTTATTTTCTGTGTTCTGAGCCGCGCTAAATAAATGCCCAATTGGCCTATCGATAGTTGACGTATCGATAGCAGTGTGGGTCGTGAGTGGATTGAATGAACAGTTGATTTTGTCGGCGGAATTGGCTGCAGCTCTTTATTTTGACTTCATAAATCGACAATGGGGAAAATAACCCGGCAGAAGGGAACGGGCGGAAAGTTTCAACCACGAGGAAACTATAAGCTAAGGGCCACAAATGAAGGAACGTACTGAAAACAGTCTCCAATGCCAACATCCGACGGTTGGTGACATCTCGGTCGGTTGGCACGGATGGATGCGTCCGCAATCGGAGGAGGCCAAACAGCAATCATCATTTTTACCACCTCCACAGCGAATACTGTGTCGGCCTTGTTGGAGGTCAAAAATGAACCCAATGCGGATCATCTGAAAATGGAGTTGCATAGCGATGTGACTGCGGGCACTGTTTGTGGGCGTGTCTGTCAAACGTGAACCCGAGGAGGAGGATATTGAATTTACGGCAAATAAAACAATATTTTTTTATGAAAACTAAAAATATATTTTCCAATCTCTAGCGTAGCGTTTCACTTGAGAGCCAAAACAATGGCACAGCACAAATCCATGATTTGCAGATACGCCAAGCCGCCTTCATGCAGACGATAGCAGCATTTCTGCAAAGGAATGTACAGTCAACCAACTTGGAATCAAGCCTCAAAAGTGCTACTACCCACCACCATCTTGTCGCGTATCTGGGCATCCGTCTGGGCCGCATGATGCATTAAGTACTCTACAAACTGCTCCATCTGACCCACACTGTAGGCCGATTAGCCAATATCTTGTACAAACTTCTCCAAACGATTATAGTTACCCGAACGGCAAACATCCAAATAATCCTCCAAGTCGTAGCCCGATATCTCGAACAGATCGGTCTTATTGTCACAGATGTGTCTCAAACGGGCAATAATTGGATCCTCGCCCAACACCTTGAATCGAAATTTGGTGCAACGCGATGGCATCAACCGGCATCAACAGATCTGGGTTCCTGTGGCGCATCATACAACTTGGCCAATCTTTCCACTTTTTTGTGTAAGTAAATCAAAAAAGCTGACCACCAGTGTGGCCGCTTTTAAATTTGGCCTCATTGGCTTATATATGGGCATACTAAAAATTTATTTTGGATGCTAAATTTATAAAGTGCAATTTAGCGTGCTAAATTTTCCGCGCTTCTGAGAACAGGCCTTAACGTTGGTGCTTTTCTTGAATCCGTATTCTCGATTTTTTCTTTCTGTGTAGTTGGGATATTAAGGTGCTTATTTCAGGGTATTTTTGCTAAGCATGGTACGGAGTACTCAAAGAAACGTTCGAAAAACTCCATCTAAAATAAACGTTGTAAAACCACTTGCAAAAAAAGTTAAATAGAACAAAAAAAAAATGAAAAAAAAAAAAAAACAGCTCTGAATTAGATGATGATATGAACAGCTGTTCGAGCTTTGTTTTGGGGGCCCAAAAAAATAAAAATTAATTTTTTTTTTTTTGGAGGGGGGGGGGGGGTCTTTAATGTATGAATCGCATCCGTAATGCGATGTAATTTGTCCATATGAACAACCTGAGTATAGTGCTAGCTGCCGTGATTACACGTCTTCAGGTTGTGTAAAATAAAAACTAAAATCGGGGATATAATCAGTATTGATGTCATTCTGGTCTGACCCTCGAAACAAATTTTTTATTTTTTTTTGACAAAATGGCGGCTATTGAAAAATGAAAATTTAATTTTATTCCTTTTTTGTAGTTAAGCACGGTACGGAGTAGTCAAAAAAATCGCTCGCAATCGAAAAACAAACGTTTTACGGTGTGTACGCAGAGAAACGAAAAGTTGACCCACACGAACATCGAACTCTGAATTTGTGGACTGTATTTCCAGCTGTTCGAGCCTTTTTTGGGCTCCCAAATTTTTGAATTTTTCTCAGAAGCAAAAAAAAATGTCAGAAAAAAAACGCTTATAAATACCCTAGAAGAAAACGAACAAGTATTTGGAACCTCACCAATAAATATAATTTTGCTGCAGTTGACATGGAGAGCCTCCAGCAGCAGTCGACAAAGATCTGCAACAATCATGTCCGGTTTAAAGTTTTTAAATTTTATAATAATATACACTTTATTGGTCTTATAGACACCAGAGTAGTATTGGGGTGGAGGATGTTTTGGCGTCAACTCAAAGAGGCAAATAAAATTGTTGGCGCTCATAAGGAAGATTTGTCTCGAACTGCTCTGGGAACCTTCGTCCCGAAAGGGGCATGATGACGTCCCTCGTCATAACGGGCGTGACAACTATGCCGACCCTAGTATCTATCCGCTGAACCAAGCCTGGGGATTGCTGAGTTTTAAATTGAATCTCGACGTGAGTTCTATATCATATGGAATTGTCATGTCCGAAAGTTTGCTTTTCAAATGGCTATCTGGAAGACTCCGGTCTCCTGGGGGCGCTAGTCGGCCACCAGCCAGGCTCATTCGTATGCACTTTTCAGTGCGTACAGGGGTACCGTGACTTTAACGTATCTATTGAACATGCCATTCTGTGTGAAGTACATTAGATCTTACAATCTGTCTTCGCATTATCAGAATACTCATAGCGCTGGTAAATCTTCCCATATTTCCTCCTTGCCGAAAATAAGGCAAATGAGACATTGATGGTTGCTTCTGGCATCCTCACCTCTCTTCCAACACGATTTGTGCGGGAGGCTGCCCCCCTGGCTACACCCTTAACTATGCGTTAAATTCTAATCAATTCTAGATTAACTTAAAAATCCCAAATTTTGCATTTTTTTAGGTTTTTTGGCTATCTCAGCACACTAATTTGTTTTCCGGTTCTACAGGCGCAATAATTGACTTTTTTGTGCGCCCAAACAGTTTGGAGTACTCCGTAACGTGCTTTAAGTGCAACGAAAAAAATAGTAAAAAATTTTTTAAAATTATGTTTGAGGGTCAGACCAGAATGGGGACAATTCTGCGTCGATTTTACTCATCTTTAAATCATCAAATTCGGTTCAGTGTATTTGATAGTTTGAAGTAACTTGAAAAATGCTTGTTTTATCGAAGACATTGGTCGACCAAAAAGGATTTATCTTCTGAAGCATTTCGAATTACAAAAAATCCTTTGGGGCGTTATTCTCAAATATCTAAGCTATAAAATAATAATGAAAAAATTTGTGTGTCATGGGACACCCGAAACGAGCGAAGCTCTTTACGTTGATACAACCGATTTAAGTAATAGCAAAAAGACAGTTTTTGGATTCTGCATAAATAAATGTTATTAATATAAAAAAAATTAGATCACTGTCATGTCACTGCCGATTCATTGCTAGGTAACCGTCAATTCACTGTTCAATTACCGTTTTGTCACTGTCAAGTCACCGTTGACACTGTTAAGTCACTATTAAATCGTTGTTAAGTTATTTTGAAGTCAGTGTTAAGTCACTGTTAAATCATTGTTAAGCCTCTGTTAAGTCACTGTCAAACAAACAACATTATATTTTATAGCACAGAATTCACAACTTGACCTCAATGCAGCCAGTCTTTCCACCCCCCAACTTCCCACATACCCACCAGATCCCCAGCTGACCCACCCCAGATCACCACCAGATCCCCCCAGATCTCCATCAGATTTCCACCATATCACCACCAGATCTCTTCCAGATCTCCATCTGATCCTCACCAGATCCCCACCAGATCCCCACCTGATCCCCACCAGATCCTCACCAGATCTTAACCAGATCCCATCCTACCAAATAAAACAAAAACCACACCCCCTACAATTATATAAAAGCCACAAAGAAAGTTTCAAGTCGATATATGTGCTGGAAGTAGTTTCAGTTTTGCAGTTTGCTACAAGCTACAGTTTCGAATCATTGAACTATTTCCAAGGATCTAAAAACTTAGGGAAGAATGGGGGGTTCTGAGCCGCTGGGGGTTGTGAGCCACTCGAATATTGGCTACAAAAAAAAATATATTTAAACTTTTGTTCTTCTTATTACCTAACTTTTGGCAAGCAACCTATCAGTCTACACCTTCTTTAAGTTCGTGAACCAGAACTCGACTTTTTTCATATGTAATTATACATGTTTTTTTTTGTAAAACAAAATGTGAGGTTTTTTTTTTTTTGTAAATTTTTTTTTTTGGTTATGTGACGTCACGTTGACTTTCAAAGAGAATATTGCCATGACGCGCAATAAAACAGAGGAAGAACTCTCCAAAGAAGTAAAAAAAACTTAAAAAAAGGCAAACAAAAGAACAGCCACAAGCAAAAAGTGCTCGTATATAAAAGTACACAAGCCTGATGCCGTCGATCAATTTTCACTCTTCATTGACATTTCTTAATTCAGAATATGAGAAAAATTGCTCATTTTTTCATTTAATAAAGAATAATGGCTTTAAAATACGAACTTTGAACTTTTAGATGGGTGGCCCACAACCCCCCACAAATTTTCGAAATGTCAAAAAATCATTTTTTATACTCTGTACCGAAGGTACATAGAGTATATTAAGTTTGTGCAAAAGTATGTAACATGGAGAAGGAATCATTTCCGACCCTATAAAGTATATATATTCTTGATCAGCATCAACAGCCGAGTCGATATAGCCATGTCTGTCGTCTGTGCCGTCCGTCTGTCCGTCCGTAGAACAAACAGATCTCAGAGATGGTAAGAGATAGAGGTTTGACATGTATGGGACAAATGCTTCTTGTACTTGCAGGCAGATCAAGTTTATTTTCAATCTCTGCCACGCCCCCTTCCGCCCCCCGTAATTTTGAAAACGTCATATCTCCCAAAGTTTTGTAGATAGATGATTCGTACCTTCTAAAGTTAGTTAGTCATTAGCAAAATGTATCGATTTGCCGAAGAAATGATAAAGATCGGATGAGCGGTTCTCGAGTTATGAGCAAATAAGTGAATCACTCCCCGCCACCCACTCCACCACCCTCCCTTTCACAACCAAAAGACCAAATAACGAAATAATCGCTTGGATTTAGATTTTTTAAGAAGCCTTAGCCGAGGTCGAACACCATTACATTCCTACTTCTGGTCCTCGCTCTTCTTGACCAACGCTGTTTTACCGTTGCAACGTACCTGAGAGTTTTTTGTTTAAATTTTTTAAACAAGCTTTCAAGCTCTCTTTTCTCAGCGTCTGTATTGCTCGTTGGTAGCGGCCGGTATAAAAATTTTAAAGGAAAATAAGGTTAACTGAAAAGGCTTATAATAAACTAATTAATCCTTAAATCCTTAAAAATCCTTTAACTTGAGAATCGTTCTCCGATCGTTATCATTTCTTCGGCAAATCGATATATACGGGGTGTCACAGAACTCTGAGATTTTGACCTCGGTTGGTTTGCAAATCTAAAATCCGTCGGTGTCCTACAACTTCAAGATTATTTTTTTCTTTTTGAAAATTAGAAAGAAACTGTCCACATTTTATTCCAATCATCTCTTGCAAAAAATTTCCCATTTTGAGCACTTATTTTTTAATTTGTATTTTCTGATGCATTTTTAAATTATAGTTCAGGTTTAGATTCATATTCTTCAAATAAAATTAACAAATTTAAATACTTGAATTAATTAAATAACTTAATTTACTTTATGCAACGGCTGCATCCAGAAAACCAATTTTGTTTACATGTTCCCAAATTAGTTTTGCTTGTCAAAATTGTTTGGGTGGTAAATTTCAAATGTTAAATCTCTTAACAAAACACGAGAGATTCGAAACCAACCGAAAGAGATTTGTGACACCGAGAATTGGTGTTGATTTGGAATTTGGTTGGAAGAGATTTCAGTGACACCTCCGGTAATGCTAATTACTTGTTATCTCTAGAATGTCTGAACTACAAAACTGTGGGAGATCTCAAAGTACATGAAGTTTATGTCCCATACATGTCAAACGTCTATCTCTTACCATCTCCAAGATCTGTTTTCTTATGAAAAATTCAAAGAAAATATTGTTTTCTTAATAGCATTACAGTAAATTAATTGCGCCTTTTCTGAATTTCAAGTCGATTTTCGTGTAAACGTTTGTATTTCCATTTCAAGTATTCAAAATTGATTTGTAAGAGACAAGCAATATGTTGGTTCAAGATTTCGTCGTCCTTTTCTGCCCAATTGAATTCACTTGGGATTGAGCAATCGTATTCAGCTGTTCAAACAATAGAATTGATGCTCGCTTAGTAAAATATTAACTTTCTTTTAGATTCTCATATATTATTTGCATATTAAGATCTTTCTACCCTATACATTAAGTCACCCATCCAGCACATGCTCACTTTCACTTGCAGCACTATTCAAGCAGCTAATCACCCAGCTCATTGCATATGCAAGCACATTAGGTGCATCTCAATTCGCAATGCTTCAACTTCATCATCAAAAATTCCCACATCAAGCAGCCGATTCGGCACATTCAAATTGCAAATTTTCACAGATCTCCCTCAAGCCTTAGCATTTTGGTAGCTCCATAAAAGTGTTTGGGAATTGTTTTTTTTTTGCTTATTTTCCGATTTTATTTCCATCTCGTTTGCATGGCACAATATGGGCCCCATTGATGACCTGGCACAGCGATTTATCGATCTGCTGCTGCCAAGTAGCCAAATAGTGATGAAATTTTCATGGCCAAGTCAAATAAAATTGATTGGGTCAATGGAGTTTCAGTTAAGGCAGCTGTCATAATGTCTAAATGCGAATGTGAAAGCTGGATTAAGCAAATTGAAGTGATTAATTAAGGAGAGCAGACAATGAGACTATTTAACAAAAGAACGGCCAAGATAAAAAGGCTTTGGAGAAATATTGAAGAGAAATATAACAAAAGAATCGTTGAATAAAAGTACAACATTAATGTAAATCAGATTTTGATACCTCTAAAAAATAATGACTTATTTTACACTTTATTAAATAACTGAAGATACAATAAAAAAATGTATTCAAATGTATTAAATACATATTCAAGAAAACTTAAGATGTTGCCTTTTTACATATTTTTTATCTTCGATTAAAAGTTGTCATAGTAAATAAAATTTTAGTACCAGCAAAAAATTCTAGCCATAGCTTTAAAATAATAATTGTTTTTTATTGAGTACTATTTAAGCACGAAGGACATAAAAGTTTTGTGTTGCACAGAACTATAAATCAAGGTCTACACATTACCACAACAAAGAAAAGAAACAATCAACCACATTTATTTTTATTATATAAATTTAAATTGCTACGCTGGCTGAAAATATGTTTTCATTATTCTTGCAAATACAATTATACATATGTTTTATTAGTCCTCATGACCATAATCAATTATGACCTCAAACAAGTGCAAAGCAATCAAAATACTTACATCAAAAGTTTGCATGTTTCAATTTAAAGTGAAATCACCTGCTTTAATGGAAATTATATAGACCCCGCCATTTGTTATTATTCGAGCAGCTGTGTTTGGCCCCTTTTTAACACACTCGACACACACACAAACTCGTTGCTAATTACGAGTAACTTTAAAATGTTGTAATGAAATTTAATGCTGAGAAAACACGCAGAAGCCACGTATTTGAGGCAGCAATAATTTGCATGCACACCGCATAGAAATCTTCACCCATCTCCCTGCTCACTTACCCTCGGCTCCATTTGGCAGTGGTATCAACTCGCCTCCCTCTCGCCGCCAGGTTATCGTTGGAGTTGGTGAACCTGTCGCAGCACATTTTAGGGTCACATTTGAACCCTCACGTATGACCATATCGGTACTTGTTGGATAGTCCAGTATATCAGGGGGAACTGCAACCACACACAAATTCATAAACGAGATATTATTTATACGCCGCGTGGCCCAATGAGAGAATTGTCAGCGCGAATTGTTGGCCAGGTGTTTGGAGGCAGTTTGGCAGGCATTTACAGTTCCAGTTGTTGTTTTTTTTATGAAAGAGAATTTAATAAAGAAATTTTTAGACTGAAACAACGGTTTAATGATTGAGTGGGAAATTTTATTTAATTAAAATGTAAAAATTATTAAATTTTTCTAGGAAAGCAAAACAGTTTTTTGATGTACGGGAAATTAAATAGTATAATCGTAGTTTTTATTTAAGTGCTTATTAATTTAAATTTTGCAAGCTTTGCGATTTTTAGGTTCCGTTTCATCAACACCTCCCATTTACCCGTCATCATGTCTATCAAATCTAATATACGAATTTTCGAAAATGTCTATTTATTTAAACCGATTGAAAGACACTTCTTATAAACCCGTCTTAAATTGCCAACCATTAAATCTTCGCTATAATCTAAACTTATTAGAAAATTTGGCAAATTTTGAAAATTTTGTGAAGAATTCGCACTGACCTACACTTCATATTTAACCGTCTATTTACCCATCTTCATAACAATTTAAGTATATATATTTTGATTTTTTGCAAATTTCGCAATTTTTTAAACCGGTTGACGACTTCCGATTTATAAATCGGATTTTTATAATCCGATTATAAATTTTTGCGCTTTTAACCCGTCAATTTTCCCCTTTTTTTTGGACTAACCATTTACGCGTCTGCAATTCCGATCTATCAAATCTTCATGATACCCGAAATTTATAAAAATTAGCTAATTTCGCGAATTTTCAAGCCGTTCAGTCTACAATCAGCTACACTATTACTGTATATGTAATTTTTATGATAATTTGAACCGTTCGGTCTGCACCTCATATTTACTTGTCAGTTTACCCCTTCTTCTTTATTAATCTAAACTCAAATGAGAATTTTTAATATTGCGCGATTTTTGAAAACCTATTGACCGACAACTTATCTTTGCCGGTCTTCATTTGCCAATTATTAAATCTTCTTGATAGTCTAAACTATTTAAAAAAAAACTTTGAAATTTCAAATTTTCCTCATGACACCTAAAACTCATAAAATGGCCGTTCAGTCTACAATCAGGTATACTATTGCTATATATCAAATCGTCATAGTAATCTGAATTCATCATACAACTTTGCAAATTTTGAGTTTTTTTTTTACAGTGTAGTCTACACTCAGAAAAAAACGACCGGGATAATTCTAGACCAATCGGGATAGAATTTTTTGTACTTGAAATTTTAAGTATGTTTTGTTCTTGAATGTACTTAAATTAAGTACGAAACATACTAGAATAGAAAAAGGACTGTTAAAATTATTCAAATGAGGTCAAACGTTCTTGAATCAAGTATATATCCTTCTTACAGTTAGCCCAAAAATTTAAGAAAAGATCGTACTTAGTTCAAGTACAAAATTCCTTGGATGAAGTACAGAATAGACTTACTATGAAAGCTCCAAAAAGTGTGCTACGAAAACTGCGAATTATTGTACGTTGAATCTGTTCTTGAAATTCCCTCCTAGTTCTAACACTTTGGTAATGGAATGTGGCTAGATTTCCGACGTACAGTATAAACATCTTGGTCTTTGGTTAATTCATTTCCTTTGGATTTTGATATTATATAGAGACCTTTACAGGCTTAGACCAAGAGCTTTTTGTACTTATTTTTTGAAGTATTGTTTTGCTTCAAACATTGTTTGTGGTTGACTTTTGAATTATTAGACTTCGATAAAGAACATTTTTGAACTTATTTTGAGAGTAAATCGGACTGTACTTAAGACCATTACCAATTAATAATATGACCAAAAAGAAATAATAATAGTTCGAAATGTATTAAAATATCCCGAAACAGTCTTCAAACAAGTATTTTGGGATTGAAAAAATCGTACTTGAAATAAGGCTATTGCACTTGAATCAAGTATTTTCGTACTTACCGTACTATTGACACCGTTCTTACTTGATTCAAGTACAAAGTTCTCTTTTTTTTCTGAGTGTACCCGTTTTATCTACACCTCCTACTTATCGGCCAATTTACACGTGTTCTTTATTTAACTAAACTCAAATAATAATATTGAAAATTTCGCGATTTTTTGTCCCGAAATTTTGCAAATTTCGCAATATATTTTGGACTGTTCAATCCCAATCTCTTATTTATTAAAGTCAGCGCTTTCGTAAATCATATATGCGCTCTCAATTGCCATTTATCCAATCTTTATAATAAACTTAGGTCCTATGAAAATGTTGAAAACTTTTCGATTTTTTTGACCGTTGGATCTTTTGAAAATTTGGCGGTTCTGCGATTCTTAAGGGGGTTTTCTCCAAGTCGAGGCTGTTTTCAGAAACTTTTTTAAAAATTCTTATTTGATAACGCAATACTTCTTTCCAATTCGGTTTTTTATACTTGTTACAAACAAATTAAAGCAAACATTTTTTACTGCTTCTTGGTTGTTCGAGGGTTGTCCGACAAATTCTCGGCCACCAAAGTCGGGGGTCCAAAAAAAGGTATAATGCTGGAGGCCTCTAGTGAAATGAAAACTAAATACGGGGTTATAATCAGTATATATGTCATTCTGGTCTGTCCTTCGAAAACAATTTTCTAATTTTTTTGTGACAAATTGGCGGCCATTGAAAAATGAAAACTCGACGTTGGTCCCTTTTTTGTGTAGGTTAGTCTAAAGCAAATATTGTAAATTTTTTTTCAAATTATGATTGAAGGTCAGACCAGAATGGTGACAATTCTACGTCGATTTCGCTTTGAATCATCAAAATCGGCTCAGTGTAACTGGAGATATCATGGCCACCAGTTCGAAAAACATGATTTCGCGATATATGAGTTATTCCACAAAAACTTGAAAGCTTAGACGCAGGGTTTGATTTCCTCACAGCAGCAATAGCAACCAAACAAATGATCCGCTTTTGCTCCTGCTCTGAATGTGAAAAGACCAGAGCAGTAGCCGAGCACAAAATCAAAGAGTGGTAATAATAATTCTAAAAATAAGAAACTGCTCTACTCTCTTCAGATTCAGATCAGGAGCAAGAGCAAAAAATAAATACTACGAAATAGCAGAGCATTTTCAAACACTGCCTAGACGGGCCAGTTAAAATTGTACTTTTCTACTTTTGTTTTTTCTTTACGCTTAATATGCATCATCAGGTTTCTTGTGCTCTGGACATGTAAGGCACAATGTTTAAAAGTTGTTTTATTAACTGCAAAAAGTTGTAAGGACCATGGCAACTCAACAAACATAAAGGCGCACTTAATCGCAAAGCATGGAGATGCTTGGCTGAAATGCAGCTAATTTTTAAAAACAGTAAAGAATAACATGATTGCAGCATGACGACTATCGTCAAACAGTGGCAGTCGCCTATAGTCATGCTGCACACATATTGTTCTCCCTTTAAACACAAGTATGCGACATCTGAAGACGTAATTTTTGAAGAATCGCTCTTCGGTGATCACAATACTGCCATGACATCTCAACAACCACCAGACAGGAGCATAAATTATTGGAGTACAATTGGAATTTACCGTTGTTTGCCCTGGAACGGGACCCTATTAAGTTCTGGATTGCAGTGAAAGACGCATTGCCAGTGCTTTCTAACTGCGCATTGTCATATCTTATTACACCGGGAAGCTCCGTGCCATCGGAACGATTGGCATCGGCTATAAAAAGTGTGGTTTCTGACACCAGAAGCCGAGTGACCGATGAGCACATAACTCAATGCGTCACCTTTAAATCTTTGTCTAACGATTATTGGTAAAATCAGAAGTTTTTAAGTTGCGAAGAGGAGGGGGGCACAATAGACCAATATTGGTCGCGGTGCACCACTTCCCCAACAACAAATAATAAGTTGCGAAGATTTAACTGAATAAGTTTTGTTTATGCTTTGTAGTTCGAATGCTCTAGTTTAAAAGATGATGAATTAAACAAGTGAGAAAGTCGGTCAAGCCCGACTATAATATACTCTGTACCTAGAGTTAGGAGCTGAATGCAGTGCTGCAGCTGCGCTCATCTCTACGTTTCTCTCTCTCTCTCTCTCTCTCTCTCCCTGTCTCTCTCTAAGATTGTGGTTGTGACGTTTTTTTCCATATTGCGGGGGCGGGAGGGGGCGTGGCAAAAATTGAAAATAAACTTGATCTGCCTACAAGTATAAGAAGCATTTGTCCCATACATGTCAAACCACTATCTCTTACCATCTCTAAGATCTGTTTGTTCATACGGACGGACGGACAGACGGAAAGACAGACGGACATGGCTATATCGACTCGGCTGTTGATGCTGATCAAGAATATATATACTTTATAGGGTCGGAAATGATTCCTTCTCCCTGTTACATACTTTTGCACAAACTTAATGTACTCTATGTACCTTCGGTACAGAGTATAAAAAGTAAACACTGCTTTCGTTCCATAAATTTAAATTCATGCAAAAGTTTTCAGAACTTCTTATGTTAAATATCTTTTGTTAATATAATAAATATACAATAAATCTATATTTTTTTGCGCAGTCAGATTGTAGTTCCCATTACGCGTCAAATGACGCCTCAATTACCTCAATAGACCTGTTCATTGTTAAGATCCGGGCTTTTATTGAAAAATATCGATAATATCGATGTTTTTGACACCAAAATATTTATATCGAAATGATAATTTTTCAATATCGCCAAAAATATCGATATAGATATTTTTTAAATTTTGGACAACCCTAGTACATACAAACGAGTTGAGCCCGTTAATTCTTTGCAAATCTTTATATTGAACATATAACATTTACATTTTAATTGGCACTGTGATTTAGGGCGACCATGGAAGCAATCTGGCTTTCCTCTTTTAGTACATGGACTCACTCACTCACACTTTCTATTATTTGCTGATCCTAAAGATTCAGTCTTTTTTGATTCAGGAGTCAATATTTAAATAAATATTTAAAGGAAAGATCAAGACACTGATGATTTGGTAGAGGTACCAATGAAACAGCTGTATGTCCACCTAGCCTCCTTTGTGTTGTGTTGTGTTCCTGCTTTTTGAAGTTATGTGCAAACATAACGAGACCTAGAGCCAGCGTACTATTGATGGTAGGAAAGATCTATTTGAAATCCTTCGCTTTGGAGAAAATGTTTGATTGCCGAATTGTTATGTGAAGGAAATCAAATACACACCTGGACCGAATCAAACCAAATTGCAACCGGACCGGAACCGAAACCGTAACCGAAACAATTTAATTTTAATGACCGTTATCGTAACCGAAGCAAATATTTTTCTCTACCCAGTGACTCTTCTCTCTTTATTATTCTTTATTCATTATTGTTTACTGATTCTTTGCTCAGGTATTCTCTGTTCTGGATATAGTTTATCTGAACCGGGCTCTTTTTTCAAACAAACGTGGACATGGTTCGGGAGGTCATAAATACATTAATGAGGTGTCAGACAAGCTATGCACTAGAGCCCTGCACGAGTCTACTCGTAGTGCCCTTCGAATCCCATTTCAAAAAACAGTTCGAATACATCAGCTCAGGAAATGTTTCCGAATCGAATAGTTCAGTACCCGCCTATCCATAATGATCTATTTGACTCGTTCGAAATAAAACAACTCAACTTTTCAAGCTTCAAACGATTTAATCTACCAAATGTTTACTCAGAAATGTGCTGACGCAGGATTCGGAATAACTCGCAAGCGAGCCATGCGCTCCGTCTTTTTGCCCTGTTCGTGCATAGTAAGCACAAATGAGAAGCTACAGCAGAATTGTAACAGAAATAGACAAAAATAATGCCAGTTACTTATATATTTAATATTTCCATTGAGATAACCATCAACGTTCCAGAATTCAGTTAGTCCCTCAGTGGGCCAACTGATGCGTGCCTGTCTGTCTCTGGTGCTAGTTTGCAAGTAATTATAATTTCACGCTTGACAATTTTTCACTTGGCCCAAATTGGGAAGCAGTCAGAGCTGGACAAGAACGCAACAAATTTAAGGGAAATTCTACCTGACCCAAAAGTGTGCATTTAATTACAAGTAAAAATGTCTTTATTGTTCTCAAAGAAATGTTCGATTTGGCCAAATCACAAATTTGTTTTCTATTTTCGTATTGAATGGGAGAACACAAAAGCCAGAGGGCAAACAGCATCAAGTTATGACGCCTCAATGTATGTAATTTCAAAGTCTTCATGTTAACAATGAAGTGTAGGTTTTACAGAAGACGTTGTTGTTGAACTTTTCCACTTTTCCCACGCACACACACACACACACATAGGATCCTGGCGCATATTGCGTATACGTAAAGTGGTCCAAATTGAAAGTAGGCACTGCTGTTGCCTGGCCTCTTGACTTTTCTTTTAATGGCTGAGCTCACGTCACACATGTTTCAATCAGCCAATGAAGTGGGCGGAGTGGGCGTGACAGAGCGCTTATTTGAAGGCAGCAGTTGATAAGTTATGAAATAAAGTGAAATGAAACGTGATTACATTTGGTAAAATCAACTGAAATTAAAATCCGTGACGTGATTTGTTTACATTACTTATTTCTTTGTTCTTTAAAAAACTTTAAAACAATCCTCTGGGAATACAAATGCTCCAGGCAAATTTTCCCCCAAAGCCTGCACAAGAATATCAGAAATTCTCATAAAAATATTTGATTGTTGCATATTTAAGCTAAAAATAAAATGCATAACTAAAAAATCAATAGAATACTTCCGCCACACAGCTTAGGGTTAGATTTTGCCTATTAAAACATAAGCAAAACATCAATACGAAAACACATTGTTTCATATAAATTATTTCAATCCGACTGGCTACCACACAGATCAAATAACAAAAAAAATCAGCGAACTTCAAACTGCAGTAGAAAAAATTTAAACAGAAATTTTTTCAACCAAATGTCAAGCGAAAATGTGTCCACAATTTTTTGTTTTTTCCTTTTTTTTCTAGTTTTGATGCGTGTCAGTTGATGCAATTGCCAGTAGAGAGTGAGAAATAGAGAAAGTGGGAGACAGCTAAAAAAGTGTCAAAATGATGTTAGATAGGTGGCATCGAAACCGGCTTAATTGACTCTGTTGAAGGTTGTTAAATTTGAGGAGTCGACAGTTCTTTATTTAATATTTATTTATTGTAGTTGATTCAGTTTAACTTTAAATCATATCAAGGTGCCTCTTTGCACAATCTAATCTCATTCCCAATTCCCTATGAAGTTTCCTTTTAGGTGACCCATCTCTATCTATCTAATTCTTTTTGTCAGCAAGTGATTAGGGAGTCGCATTGGTAAACTGATTACAACTACCTCAACTCGAATTTCCCTCAATCTTTATCAACGTCTGTACACACCTCGAGTACAACTCCTGTCACATATTTCTTGACTGGCTTTCCACGCTTTCGTTTACTTATTTGCTTACGACAACCCCGCCGCCGGGGACTATAATAGTTAGTTGTTGGTTGAAGGGCGGTTGGGAAGGGGTGGAGGGTGAAAAGTATACACCACAAAATCGCGCACTTTGTCAGCGCCAGGCAAAAGCCCCGCTGATTTAAAGCGGCTTGCCATTTTGCTTATAGAGCTTAGTTCATTTGAGTGCAAAGCATTTGCAAGAAACACTGTAAAAATAAAAAGTGAGTGAAAACAACAGAAATCTCAAGAATCAACAGGCCAGCTGAGCATTTCGCTAAGTGTAACAGCGGCGGGACTTTAATGAATCTCGACATCAATGAAAATACAATCAACCAAAGTGGTTCAGACCCGTTACCGTAACCCCAAACCAAAAACAGTGTAGTGGGTGGCATATTCATTTAAAATTTTTGTCTGAGGTCTACGCTGTTTGAATAATTAACGCCCAGACAGGGCTGGTAAATTGTTTCTTTACCTGTGAATGAAATTTCCAGTAGAAAATGCTTAGCACAACTTTAAAATGGCAATTAGACTCAATTGAGAGTAGTTAGGAGTTACCCACTTGGCTAAGAGCAATTAGAGCAATTTAAACGAAAAACTATCAACAACTCTGGCCCCAGTTAAAACTTCAATGGACTCAAGACAAATTACAATTAATTTTAGAGCCAGCTACGTGCAATTGTGTCGGAGTTTACACCAAATTGTTAACTCAAATTGGGATTTGTTTGTTTGTTTTTTATTTTGATTACTCACCCACAACATCGAGGTAACCCACTTGACTTTTCATGGGATCCGTGTTGATTTGGCACATGTACCTGAGAAATTGGATTGAACACATTACTTTTTATACGCTTTTTATATGCTTATGCAAAGCAAATATTGCAAACAAATTTTGGTAAATATGTCGAATTTTGTTAAATATAATAGAAATTGCAAGTACATAAAAAAAGATAAATAATAAATAAAAGTATATTTTACAGGATCAGTTCTGTATGCAGTCTTAACTTACTTTCAGACTAACTAAAAGGTAAGATATCTACATATAAATATCTTTCTCTGACTGACTCATTAACGCAAAGACTAAACGGCTAAGAATAAATATATAAAAATTGAAATTGTACAAAAGTTAGGGAAAAGAATGTATGAAAAATTTATGTTTATCTGCACACTTTTCATATGGGCAAATAAAAATAATTTTAAGACCCAATAAATCCAAAACCGAATCAGGAAACATAAAAAATAGAAAAGACCCAAACATGTTTGTTTTGCGTATAAGAAGCTTTTAACTACAAGCTAAATTGGGGTAATCAAACTCTTATTGTCCCTTTGGTCTCTTACGACGGCAGACAGTAGTATTTTCCTTCGATATGGATATCTGATTCTAATTAATCTCCATAATAGAGGTGGGGTGAAAAGCAACCCTTTTGGGAATGAAAAATGTGTTTTAAAAACATTTTTTTTTATTTAATGTAGCCCCGTTTTAGGTCGATACACTAATTCCAACGATTTAAAAAATTTTTGATCCTGTCGGAAGCTGAATTTGTTATTGATGAGACTTCTTTAGAGGTTTGGTAAGAAATAATAGTCAAAAAATGAGTAAGCAATTGAAGTCCTAAATAACTGATTTTAGTCATGGTTGCCATGCTTTTGTCCAGCGGCAGGATAACTTTTTTATATGTGCACTCAGTACTACACCATTTCATAAAGGGTTTAGCCGAATAAGCCTGGGAAAACTGACCCAGAAAATTTTTGAAAATTTTTTTGTATCAGGGATGGTAGCTATTATCTAGGAAAGTATGTATGCCAAATTTCAAGTCAATAGGTCTTATGAATGACGATTAATCTGCAGAAATCCTAAAACATAGGTAAGTTTTATTAAACATAAAGCTTACAAAGTTGATTTTTATAAATAGTGAAGTTAATTTATATGTGTGTGGCAATGGCTATAGCCCTCAGCTATAAATATCTATTTATCTGGTCTTATATAACGGTTTACCATGTTGATTGAATTGATTATTAACGAAAAATATAACTGAAGCTATATGCGAATAACAGCCAAAAGTCCGCATGCCATTAGGGCAGCTCCAATAGTGCCCCATTATGCAGTCAAGAGTTTTTTCATTAGGTGTATAATTAATAAAAATTTTTATGTGTATTCGTAATATACTTGGACTCTCTTTGAAGTATTCCATATCAATGCTATCATCTGTATTCTGCAACTCCGCTAAATAGCAAATGAATTGCGAAAACTGATATGAAACTCCGAAAAAAATTTTAAGTCACTTTCAGAGAATTCGAGTAAGTCTAGTACTGGGCACTGACTGGGCAGTCGCTTTCCAAATCGATTGTTTAGATAGTACGCTATCTTGCACAGGATTTCTGTTTTTGGCAGCATTTTATTGTCAACTTTTCCACCAAGAAGCTGGTACTTTTGTTTTAAAATTGCGTGCCCAGCTTCAACTGCGCACCTAATTTTGGTGACGATTCGGAATGGATTTGCTTGCAATGTCGGCAGCTGATTTCTTTTTCCGTTTAGAGCTGGCTTAGGAACTTTATAGCCTTTCCTTCGAGATCCGCACCAGCATCTCTAAACCCTCGATCAACAACAATTAAATCTCGTGGCTGAAGCAATTTGGAAAGTCCGTTCTGATCATGTAAACTCTGGAGCAGTACTATAGCCGCACCTTGTTTTTTCAGTGTTTAGAAAATAAAGGACAAACATCAATACTCTCAGTGCAAAAATTAACCGTTATGTTTCCTTTTCGTTTTGTGAGCGGTGCATAACTATAGCCGCACTTCACTAAATTAAATAAACTATTGAAAAATGTTCACGAATTAATACATTTTTATACACTGTAATAATAAGTGTAACCTCCTTAAACACTAATTACCGCATATATCCTTTTTGGCATACTATCTGTGAGGTTTTTCAAATCTTTAATGGAGAGTGTTTCCCATGCCTTAATTATTGCCAATTTGAGCTCATTTGTACTAAAGGGTGATTTTTTAGCTATTATCTTATTGGCAACACTAGTTTTAACAGCTCACGCTCGTTTCGTGTTTTGTTTCACTGTCAAACATCTTCAGTTTGGTCTATAAATTAACCATGAATCGTCTTACAAACGAACAACGCTTGCAAATTATTGAATTTTATTATCAAAATGCGTGCTCTGTTAAGAAAGTTCATAGCGCGTTTCTTCCATTTTATGGTCAGTTTAATCGACCCACTGAAGCGGCTATTCGGGCTATTGCGACTAAATTTCGCACCAAATTTACATTGTTGGACATTAAAAAACCAACACGCTTACGTAGAGTGCGAACTGAAGAAAATATCGGCACGGCCGTGTTATATCGATTGTTCGTCCCCGTTCGCAGCAATTGGGCCTCTGTTACTCAACAACGTGGATGATTTTGCGGAAGGATTTAGGTGTGAAGCCTTTCAAAATACAGCTGGTGCAAGAATTGAAGCCGAACGACCTACCGCAACGTAGAATTTTTGGTGAATGGGCTCTTGGAAAGTTGTCCGAAGATCCACTTCTTTACCAAAAAATTGTGTTCAGCGACGAAGCTCATTTTTGGCTCAATGGGTACGTAAATAAGCAGAATTGTCGATTTTGGAGTGAATATCAGCCAAAAGCATTGCAAGAGCTGCCAATGCATCCAGAAAAAGTCACAGTTTGGTGCCTTTTCTGGTCTTCTTCAAAGATGATGCGAATCGTAACGTAACTGTGAATGTTGAGCGCTACCGTGAAATGATATCCAACTTTTTTTTGCCCAAAATGCAAGAGCTTGACTTGCATGACATGTGGTTTCAACAAGACGGTGCCACATGCCACACAGCACGCGCAACAATGGACTTAATAAGAAGCAAGTTCGGTGAACATTTTATTTCACGTTCGGGACCGGTCAATTGGCCGCCTAGATCGTGCGATTTACCGCCTTTATACTATTTTTTGTGGGGCTGTGTTAAAGCTCATGTCTATACAGACAAGCCCGCTTCAATTGACGCATTGGAAGACAACATTGAAGCATTTATTCGTGAGATACCGGCCGAAATGTTGGAAAGAGTATGCCAAAATTAGACTAAGCGGATGGACCATTTGAGGGGCAGTCACGGTCAACATTTGCATGAAATAATCTTCAAACATTAAATAAAATGGACCGTATTATCGATTCAAATAAATATTTCATGAATTTTTCTCATTTTTTTTTAAACTATAGCTCTTGAAAAATCACCCTTAATTGTACTTAGTGTTTTGAGCATAAATCCTTCGGACCAGCAACGCCCAACAATTTTCTATCGGATTCAAGTCCGGGGAGCACGAGGGCCACTCCAAAAACTGAACATTAGTGCCTTGAGTTACGTGCATTATTGCGTTGTCCTTGTAGAAAATGAGCTTTTAACGCCTTCTACCGCGAAGAGAAGGCAATAAATTCATTTGCAAATGAAGCGAAGCAAATGAGCTCTCTCGAGCTCATATAAGTTATTGGAAATGCGAGTTCCAAGCATCCAGACTCGCAGAACGCAGCCCAAACCAACAATGATCCTCCTCCAAAATTTCTCTTAGAAAGGTATAGGGGTTCCTTCCTCTCATCCGAGAAAATTATCTAAAAAGATAAATTAATATTTGCATTGCTTTATAAAAAGTTTTTATCTTTGGCCCAGTCAGTTCTCATGTTATCTCTGGCGAATTTCATCCGGGCTTCCTAATGGCGGTGCAGTGACCTTGCTGCCACCTTCAGTTTTTATCGCACTATGTTTTCCGATTTCTTTTAAGACCGTGCAACAGTCCAGCGAGACACTTTTAGGCCACATTCAGTCGTTAATTCATTAGCGGTCTTTAATGAATTACTAGCAGCACTCACTAATCGGCGCTGGTCACGCTGACTTATCATCGGCTTAAGTCCTCCGTGTTTTTTTTCCATATTCATTTCGGTTTTTACAAAAATTTCGTACAACTTTGTCGGAGCGACCAATTTTTTAGACAATTTCACGAAATGAGCAATTCTTACTTTTGAGCGTCAGAATTTGGCCTTTGTCTACAACTGACAGCACTGGCCCACTTGGTATATTTACAAATTTATTACAAATAGTTACTCAACAAATGGTACTTAAATAAAATCGTCGCCAGAAAACACAGAATAAGAAATTAGATTGTGCGGCTATAGTAGTGCACCTCTCACAAAGCGAAAATGAAACATAACGGTTAATTTTTGCACTGATAGTGTTGATGTTTGCTATTAATTTTCTCTCATTTTTAACGCTCTTTCATTTACATTGGCAGCTAGGTGGTGGAATGCATTAACAGGTTGTATCGCTCCTTATAAATGGTTTATTGACCATTGCAAATTTGTTGTAAAAAAATACAAACGCTTAAAAAATCACGCTTTATAAATCAAAAATCAGTAAATTGAATGAAAAAAAAACCAAACCATTCCGACTTCGGCTTTAATTTAAAAATGGAAGTAATGAATTTGCAAATTAAAAACAAAGGTCGTCAGATTTGAAAAAGAAATGCAAAATCTTGTCGTGTCATTCATACTAAGCTGCATTTAGCTATTGACATGCAAAACCTATCTTATCATATTTAGCTGAATTTTGTTTTTATTTGTATTTTTGTTTTGTTTGCAACATTACCATCCTTTGTCCGACTCCTTCACATCACGTATACGCAATATCCAAGCACGTTTCTCGGCGTGAGTTATGCTCATGCGATGATTTTTGGTTATGACGTGATTTTGTATCGTTAAAATGGTCTGTGTATCGACACGTAGCCACGCAATCTGCCCAAAGAGTGGAAAAACGAAATAAAATGGAGAGAAAAAAGTTTTATATGAAAGTGGAAAAATTGTAAAACTAAAACGTTCAGCGATTTCCTTTTGCCACTAGGCTAATAGTTTTGTGGCGTGGCTGAATCTCATTTATCACAGACACCGAAAATGTCGCTAAAAAAGGCATTAAAACAAAAGTTTTGTTCTATATTCTTAGTACTCGGGTTGATAAAGAGCATTTTATACAAAAGCCTTTGTCATCGGGGGTATTATGAACTATAGCTCAAAAAGGCCACTCAATATGTGATTGTTTTAAAATGGAATTATGCTAAGTTCTGAGTATTCCAGATTGCATAGCTTTGTATTTGGTTGGCTATACGGTCTGGGAGACTTTTGAACTGGCAGAAACTAAACAAGCAGCAACCAAGTGTCACAATTTTATATCAAATTGGGGTTTGCGTTTATTTTGATCACTGATTACTGAGGTTAAATTCGCAAAACTTCGTTTTCTGGTGATCAAATAAACCAGACTTACAAGGCAAACACAAAACGACGGTGGATATTTTCCCCAGGGCCTGCAAGTTATAAGGTAGAGAAAATGTTGTCTCCATTTGGGAAATATGTGCAAAGACATCACTTTCACTAGCTTTCAATTTGTCTGCTCCAAATGCAACAACAGTAACAATAGCAATAATAATAATAATGCCCTTCCCCCTCTTTTATGGAGACGATATCATCAACAGAGGGTCAGAGGTTTATCAATTTGTTTGGCGTGTGCTTTAACTTTGTCCGTTTACCTTTTTTCTGGTTTGGCTAAAAGCTGACTAACAAAAACAAAATTGTGTGCTATTTATGTTTCGGCAATTCATTGAGCAGCTTTTTCTATATTCTTCTTTTTTCATATGGGTCACGAAATCAAAGTAGCGCCAAGGGGTTTGGAACGTGCTTGGGACAAAAGGGTCAAGCCAAATTGTGGCTGAGTGGGGGCAGGGGGCACACGCATTAGGCGTTTAACGAACAACACGCAAGCAGGGGGGTGTTTTTTCTTTCTTTCTTTCGCTCTGTTGATGAAGTGTAAACTGTTTGTTATACTAATTGCAGGAAAGCGTACTTAGGAAAACCTACCTTATATGTCTGCAAATTATCCACAACACATTGAAGTACAGCCTCACGGCTCACTGGAACAGTGACATTCTGCAAAAGTTCACCGAATTTGGGCAGATCTGTAAAGATGGACAATAATTTAGTTGAGTTTTAGTTATGGGCAAACATTACATTTACATAGACTCCCTGAAGAAGGCAAACAAATTTGCCGAAACGCGTAGGAGGAAAACTCAGCCAAAAAGTGTTTTGACTAAGAACCCCAAACAAACCAACAAATACACAACGAAAACGGCCCAATAACACATCAACATACATTACTTTTACTTTATACATTAATCTAATCTAAAACAAGGTACATATCAGATTGTTTCCTATAATTTAAGTTTGAAACATCTGTATCTACCTTTGTTTCGAATAGATTAGCAAGACTATCCGATGCCCCTTTATAATTAAGTAGTCATTTTGTAAAATAACGCAAGGTCAAACTTGTCTTAGAATAGGGGAGCTTAACTTATATTAGTTTTTTTTAAGTTAAGAGCCTCAATTTTAAGATGATGCGACTATCATCACAACCTTAAGAAAATATATAATAACTAAACAAAGATATGAAACCGAAAACATTGAGAGCATTCCTTCCCTTGAAGTTGCTAATTTTATTGTTTAGGTCTCAAAAGACGTTTCCGTTTACCGTAGTGCGGCACACCCATCTATGCCGTAACGAACCTAAGTCTAACTTGTTCCGTCAACTTTCAGTTTGTTGCAGTCTCGTTTCGATTTTGAATGTATTTTAAAAATGTACTACACAGAAAACTTTGAGACCTTTGGGCTACCATGGGCAATTAGCTAAACTCAGAGACCGCTCGGTGGACACCGTTTTGAATCGATAAAAGAGATAGAACCCGAAATGAAGAAGAAATTGAAGACGATCACGGAATAGGACTTTGCAGCGTTTTTTAAAATTGGAAAAAACGTTGGCACAAATGTTATGCATTCGGGGGAGACTTCTTTAAGGGAAATGAAATTAATTTACAAGAATAATTAAGGATATTTTGATTTGTAAACAAATTCCCGGTGTTTTGGTCCACAGTTGTATAGTGATTTTCCTTGTTTTAAAATCCTCAAAATTTGGGAATTATCAAATTTATGATGTGCAGCACATCGTTAAGTTAGTTATTATAATTTTACAGTTTCATTTTCATGTTAATGCAAGAACGTCCTATCTCAGTTGTCCTGCAGACGTTATTGAGCAAACATAAGCATTCTAAATTGATAATATTTTAATTAATATCGAAACTAAAAGAACCATTTTTTCTGTTAATTCATTAAGAACTGTAAACGTGTTTGCTCAGAATATTGAGCATAAATTTTGCAGTAAATATAAATTTAGTAAATTTCATTTTCGATATTGAATTGTTTTATAAATTATATTAAAAACAATTTTTTCAATGGCCATGGTAACTTTTTGTCAAATGTAATGACTTCAAACCAGGTCTACGCCAACTACCTGAAATTTGAAAATGTAGGCGACGACAACTGTACGAGTGTGTGATATAATTTGAATCCAATTCGCAGACGCAAAAACTCATCAAACAATTTTTTGTTATCCCTATTTTACTACAGAACGCATCGTATAAGGGGGTACCAGTACGGCCTTACATTTTTCCATACATCAAATATCCCTTTAGTGTACAAATTTTGTTTTTTTGGTTTTAATGTTCTAAGTATAAATGTTATTTGATTTATCAAAATGATTTGTATTTAGGACGCGATCAAATTGAGATTGAAAGGATCTGGTGGGACTGCGCGGTCTTGATTCTTACAGTAATATTAGAAATTTTTTTTTTTTTTTTTTTTATCTAAGTATTATCAAGAGAGGGATGGGCGAGATCAGTTTGGGATTTGCACCTTGGGCAACTAAATATGAGATTTAATTATATAATATTGGGGGGGTTTGGTGATCTGATTTTTAATGGTTTCTTATTAACAAAAAATTACCTTTGATGATTTTGAACAAAAAAAATATAACGCAGCTCACACATTTTTTGTCAAAATTTTTTGAAAACGAAAATTAATTTCATTTTCTAATTTTTTACATTTTTGAGGCGGTCTAAAATCTATATTCATTTTAAGAATGAAATAATTTCATTTTTAATTTAACAGAATACCTTACCCCATAACAGAATTCGAACTCGTTTCTGTAAAACTAGCACTAGTACCGCTGGGCTATCAGCGTCGATAATGACTCGTTGACAAAAGTCACCCAAAAGCACAACAAAACATAAGTTTTTCGGGTAATTGTCTATTATATGTCCTTCCTCTCCAAAAATTCCGGAATTATTTTTCCTCGATGGACCGCGAATTATTATAAATTTACGTACAGAAATTAATTGGCGGTCATCCATGGTTTCTTTTCAAATGATTTTTAAAAAATATTAAATTTGTGAACAAATTTGTTCCGTTCAATTGTTCTGCGAGTACCTTTGTTCAAAGATTGTGATTTATATGGCTTTTTCGAGTTGTGGAACTATAATATTGAAGTTTTTGTCCATGTCGGAGTCCGTTGTCATTGACTTCCTTATAAGTCATAATGTCATTTTAAAGGAAATCAACTGTCCAAAATGTGGTGAACTGTGCAAAATTTCGTCCAAAGGTTTGGGGCCCGTATCCGTAGTGCAAATGGATAATAAGAAGAAAAAACAAAAAATCCAGTGCAATTTTGTAGAAAGTGTTCGCACAAACACTTTTTCTGCCGGCACAAAATTTTCTTTAACAGAAATTTGCCTATTTGTTATGTGGGAAGTGGTCAAACTGAGAGGCGAAACTGAATTTTTGGAGGCCGAATTGGGGTTATCCCGTCAATCTATTGTTGACTGGAAAAGTTTCCTGAGGGAAGTATACATTGTCTGGAGTGTAAAAACACCCGTTCCGTTATTGGAGGACCTGGAAAGGAAATTGAAATTGACGAGTCCAAAGTTGGCAAATGGAAGTTTAATTGTGGAAGAATAGTGGGAGGCCAATGGGTGTTTGGTGGCATCGAGCGGGAGTACGGTGAGTTTTTCATTGTGCCAGTCGAAACCCGCTACAAAAGTACACCCAGAAAATTATTTTTCTATATTTAAGTAATTCGTCCCAAAATCGAAATCGCCCTTAAATTTAGAAAAAATTTCTATATAAGAATAAAATTTCTGAATTTTAGAAAAGTTGCCATATAAATTAATATTTTAGAAAAAATTTCTAAAAATTAGATAAATATATTTTTTTCTAAATTTTAGGGTGAATTTGCTTTATTGCCTTTTCTAATTTTTAGGGTAATTTCGCCTTTGATTTAAGAAAATATTTGTTACAAATTAAGGGTACTTTGCCCTAAAATTAAGAAAATAAACCCTAATTTTAAGAAGGTTTTTCTAAATCCACCACCTTTCTTAAATTCTTTTGCGCACACTGATGTCCATTCGCAATGCCTGAAGAATGTAGATGTATTGAACAAGTTTTTGTTTTGTCTTGATATAAGTTACATCATGTAATCGTTTAAAGGATTGTATAAAATATAGTCAATGTTAAAAACACCCCAAATATAAATAAAAAACATAAAAAAGAACAATTAAATAAGACATTTTCTAAGGGTCTTATCCGCTCGACCACTACCATTGCTTCTTATTGAGTGGCAAAAGTGAGTACTTAAGCGCCAAATACGGCACTCAAATTTATAACATTAAAAAACGAACATAAAAATAAGAAGAAAAAGTTTGCTCCTACTGGGACCTCTTTCTACAATTTTTTTTTAGTTTTTTTCTGCCACCTGCTTCCTTTTCATGCCAGCGCTGCCATAATCGCTTAGGAATTTTAAATCGACATAATAGCTGAAATTATCTAAGGATTTTTTAGAAAAATTGCCCTGAAATCTAGAACACAATTTCAATTTTTTAGAAAAGCATTTTCTTAAATATAAGGCGAGTCGCCTTTGGCCCTTTTTTCAGGGCGATTTTCTAAATATTGGGGCGAAAATGGCACTTTTTAGGGCGAGTTGTTTTTTGAGTGTACGTTGCTCAGCGTTATTAAGGAGCGAGTTGCCGATGGCTCCACTAAAATGACGGAGTGTTGGACATCCTGCAATTGTCTTGAAGACGAAGGGTATATCCATCAAACGGTCAATCATTCCATAAACTTTGTGCTGGGGAACTCTGCTCTAATAGGCGGTGTGAAAAAAGTTCAGAGCCTCATCCACGTCAACTATACGTCAACCAAATACATCGAGTATTATTTTGATATTGGTTTGTTTTTGAACTTGAAAATGTCATTGCAGTGAAGTTCTAGATGTGAGTTGTTGACAAATTTAATATTTTTATTATTTATTTGACATTTGAAGAAAAGCTAATGCGTAATATTGGTGCAAATTTAAAATTAATTTAAAAAGAAACCATGGATGACCGCCAATTAATTTCTGTACGAAAATTCATTTTAATGCGCGGTCTACCGAGGAAAAATAATTCCCGAATTTTTGAAGAGGAAGGACATATAATAGACAATTACCGTTTGTGGGTGTTCATAGTAAGAACTAAGCAGGGGCATAGATTTTATCAGGTTTTTTTTATGTGAGAAATAAACGCGAAATAAGTACCTTTGGCATGGTTCCAGGTCCGTCTAGACATGCACATACATAGTGACCCATAGATCAGATATATAAAAATATTTGTAATTGTGCTCTTGGTTAAAAAGTTATTTGAGTTATTTTTATTTTTTTATAAAATGTTGATAATTGTTATTTTTAATTTTTATGAATATAAATTATTTGATAATTTTATTTTGATTTTTTAAATAAAAGTAAAATCAAATAAATTTTTATTTTATTTTATTTTAAATTAAAAAAAATTAAAAACAATTTTTCAAGTAAAATTATGTAATTATTTTAGATTTTAATAGCTGACCCAAAAATAAATCTGGTACCTCCCGGGTCAAGAGTCCTTTGGTTAAGTCATTTTGGCTATTTTAGTATACTAAGCTTTTCGATTTAGTCAACTTCTCAAGTGGGATTTTCCTGGTTAAGCCACTTTCATTTCAGTTTCCTTCCTCAGCAGCTAAACGGCAATTTGCCTTATTCTCCCTTACATACATCATACACATTATGTCAAAGGATATGCATAAGGATGTTGCAATAAATCCACTTGAAGGCACAAAGCATATGCACATTAAATCCTAATTTCATATGCCCATAAATCCACTAAACAATCACACTTTCAATCCCCGACCGAAAGAAGCCTTCAACGACGATGACGATGTGTAACAAATTTTCACATATTTACACACGAACGCGCCAAAAAGTATGCCATAAAAACACACGCACACAGACACACGGGAAAGAGAGAAAGAGAAAGGAGAGAGGAGGAGACAGGCGAAATCAGCAGGGGTATATCAATAAACGAAAGCAAATCAAATGAGTTGGCAAAAACCGACAGACGATGACGAAACAGCTTTTGTATAAGGGCCCGGCGAGCAGAGAACGCACAGCAGACAGCTGCCAGTCTCAGCTTTTGACCGAAAATTTTTTATTGACGCATCGAGGTCTGCGTAATCGAGCTTATTAGCGGGCCAAAACGTTTCCCAGCCTTGGGTGGCCGCCATTATTATTATCTAGTCAAGCATACTTCAAGAAAGCATCGGAGAAAAAAATACGAGTGAGCAATTGGAAGCTTAGACATAACGAAGAGTTAGTGCTCTTACTGAAATTTGGAAAAACGAAAATCTCATCTCATAAAGAAGAACATTAATTTGACACAGACATTCGTTGTCGTTCAATAATATTGTGCACAATTTCTGGACCGATTGGAAAGACTTAAATCATTAAAATTAGGCGGAGTCTCAAAAGAATTTCTCAAATTTTTCATTTCTCGAAATTTGATATAAGAACTCTCTTTTGAGGAAGAAATTGAAAAAGAAGACCAAATATGTCAAATATTAAGCTTATATTTTTAAATGCCTTTCCTGCACAGCCAATAAAATTACAATTTTGAAAGACCCCTTCCTCTGATAAGAGTATACCGAGATGCTTGGGCTAAGATAAGGCGACAAAAAAAACGACAACCCAACAACAGGACAAAGTCCCCAAAAAAATACTCTGTTACCCCTTACAATTGAGATTTACGGTCACATCAATAAACATCAAAAAAAAAAAAAACAACAAGCAAAAAACCTTCCACCCATACCCTCCGCCCTCGCAATGTTTTGCTATGCTTATCGCCATGTTTACGCATTTTAAGTACAAGATTGTTATGTGTTGATTTGCTTCAACTGATGCGTGCCCCGCATATGAGAAAGACCGATTTCTGGGTTTTATTACATTATTCTCGGGGTGAATGTGTAACACAAACTTTGTTGAGGTCTCTTTGGCATGTCAGCTCAGCGACAACAACACAAACATAAACAGAAAGCGCGACAAGCTAAAGTTTTAAAGCCTCCTTCTCGCCTGCTGGCCACAAATCTGTTGCATACTTGCGGGCGCGAGTTTTAAAACTCATTGAGAGGGAGGAGGGTGACTTTGATTGACTGGTTGAGAACTGGTTGACAGGCTAGGATTCCGCTGATGTGGGTTATGCTAATAGACAGATGGTAAAATGCCAAGATGTCTGAGAAATTGCTCAATTTAAGCTAAATTTGATCAACATGTTTGTCTCTAATATTTTCGAAAATATCACTCATACGTTGAACTGACTTTAAGTGTCCTTAAGCGCCCTAATAGCCCACTTTCTTAAGCTTAGTAGGCACAATTTCCTTTCATCCACTTATTCCTTCCGCTTTAAGTTCAGTTTATTAAGTCAACTCAACTTGACGGGCATTTCAACTTAATAAGCAACAACCAGAACAAGCAAATGGCTCTATTTAAATGCTAAACAACTCTATTAAGTTGCACGACACACATAGACACACACATGCACGCCATACATTCTCCCATATCCATGCCAAGGGCACACACAGCTTAGCATTTGACGAAGAAAACTGAACCTCAGCACGTTTCAAATACAATTTACAATAAATAAAATTTAAAAGCGAGCAACAGCACAAAAAAATAACACAGAAAATAAATGCTGCGACAAGGGCGCAGAGAGACAGCGTCGAGTGACTTAATGGCGCCTGGCTGTAGGAGAAATAAGCACGTGATGCGGCTGGGGATAAGTAAAACGATATGAAAGCAGTTGAGCAGCAACCTGAGACTGGGGCAAGGTGAAAAATAAATGCCCTGCCAGCACTAATTAGGAATTATTCATATGCATTTCAACTGTAATATATATGTAGCTTGCACTTATATGGGACTGGAGTGGAGGCAGAATTTGGATTAAAGTGAAAATGAAAATAAGAGCCATTTAAAGTTAAGCCTCAATTAAATTTTAATTATGTGTTAAAAAAGGGCACCAGAGAATTGTTTTCTTAAATAATTAAAAAAAAATTAATTGTATTACGTTTGGATGGGATTTAATGGGAGGTTGTTTAACAATGGTCTTAAATTCTTTATTTATTTATTATTATTCTTACATCCTAGTGCGACAAGGATAACCTTATATATTATTGCACTAGTCACTAAAGAGAAAAACGAACATTGAGGAAAGCGTATTAACCTAATTAAATCTAAAATTACATTTCCTACATCTGCTTTGAGCGAAACACGATTTTTTTTAACATTTTTATATAAATAATTAATTGTTTAACATTAAAAATTGCCTAAGCTTGTCCCTAAATTGCGCTGCGCTACTAACTACCTTTAACTGAGGTGGTAATTGGTTCCACAAACGAACAGTGTGTACGAAGAAATGACGTTCTGAGCAGGAGAGTTTATGTCGTATACTATTGATATTTTTAGTTCTGGACGATGTGCTGAAACATAATTTGTCAAATAAATAGCTTGGCTCTTTTGTAAAAATGATACGGTGTAAAAGCAGTAGATTTTTAAAGTCAGTCCAAGATTTAAAATTTAGTTGATGGATTTGTTTGGCGAAACTGGATATATGCTCTCTTCTTCCAACATTGTACACGAATCTGGCGATATTATTATATGCCACTGTGAGTTTCCGCTGAGAAGCCACGTCGCAATTTCCAAATATTTCTGTACCATAGCACAGCGAGGGTGTCAGGTACGTTTTAGCAATCGTTAGTCTGATTTCAGTTGGTAAAAACTGCTGAGTAAGTGAAAGCTGCCTAAGTTGTCCATATGTTCTTCCAGTGGCTTTTATTACTTGGTCACTCCAGGAGAGAGTCTTATTAATTGTAATGCCAAGGTTGACAGCTTGCTCTACGTATTGAATTGGAGTACTATTAAGCAATAAATTAGGTAGTGATTCAGTGCTCAGCAGTTTTTTATAAATAACAATACACTTACATTTAGTCGGATTGAGAGATAGTCCATTACATTGAGCCCATTTACTGACATTAGACAGTTCACTGTTACATAAATTAACACAATCAGTTATGCTTTGCAGTGGACAACTAGCGTACAATTGGACATCATCAGCGTACATGTGGACATTACAGTTTGACAAAGAGACAGGTAGATCGTTAATATACATCGAAAACAGAAGAGGACCAAGAATTGAGCCTTGAGGTACACCGCATTTGACAGGCAAAAAGGTAGACATTTCTTCTTGGGTAAATACTGCCTGTCTTCTGCCACATAGGTACGACGAAACTAATTTGATCGCAGTGTCATTAAAATTGAAAAACTTGCATAATTTTGTGCACAGTATGTCATGTTGTACTGTGTCGAAAGCCTTGCTAAAATCTAGTAATGTGAGAAATGTCACTTGGCTGTTATCGAGTTGCCTTCGAATTTCTTCAGTAACATTTAACACTGCTGTGATGCAGCTTCTATGCTTCCGAAAGCCAGATTGCATATTGTTTAACCCTGGGTTACTTACTAAGAACTTGTTTATCTGTTGTAACATTAAATGCTCGAACACTTTGGATAAAAAGGGCAGAATGGATATTGGTCTGTAATCATTATTAGCCTTTGGAACAGGGATTATTTTGGCAATTTTCCAATTTTCCGGGAATGTTGACGTAGTAAATGCAGTGTTGCATATATGAGTCACATAGTTTAGGATTTTTGGCAATATGAGGTTAAAGAATTTTGGATGCATGTCATCCAGACCGACCGCGCAAGACTTGATTTTGAGGACACATTCAAGGACATCACATGGGCTTACACACGTAAAACTAAAGCTATTATCACAATTATTATCTTCTACAACGTCAAGGTAAGAGTTAGTCAGGATGTCAGGTGTAATTGATTGTATAAATTTTTCTGTTCAGCTCATTTAAGTCAGTGGTCACTTTGTTAAAGGATTTCGTCTTACCAACTCCCAGTTTCTTAAGTTCACTCCATTTCTGTTTGGAGGATATAGCACTTCTAAACTTATTCGTATAATGAGTACGCTTAGCGGTATTGATCATGTTATTTACAAGACTTCTAAGCGCTTTAAACCGCGTGTAGTGATCAGAAGTCTTGTACCTCTTCCACTTTTTATAAGCAGTGTCACGCTCTGTAATTTTTTTCGCGATATCCCGCGAAAACCAAGGTTTAAGCATCTCATTATGATTTTTGCTTTTTAGTTGTATAAATTTGTCATATAATACATTTAAATAATACGAGAAGTCACTTAACTGGGAATTGACGTCTGTATAAGAATAAATAGTGTTCCAATTACATAGATCTAAATTGTCCTGAAGTTGTTTGTAGTCAATATGTTTAAAGTCCCTGTACCAAATGGTTGTGTCGCTTTGAATAGGATTAAACTCGTACGTTATGAAGATTAAGTCGTGCTTGGAGAAAGCTGGTACTGCTACCTGGTCATACAATAAGATTTTGTCCGTATCACTAACGAAAAAGACGTCAGGTAGGGTTTAAATAGGAAAAGAAGGGAGTAGGTGAGTTTGTTTAAAAAAAATATATTTAATCAGGTGATCTTTTTAAGGGTATATGTCTCGTTTAAAAAATGTTGTTTTTATTTTCACCGGTTATTATTTTATTAAAGAAGTTAAAGAAAGAAGACGAAATTTTTATGATAATTCCATTGAGTAATTAAAAAAAATAAATGCTTATTGCACTTCCCCTACCTGCAACTTTCAGAATCAAGTATTCTATTGCACTTCTCGGAGCCTGTTTGCATATGACTTTGGCGTTAAGTTTTTTTTTTTATAACTTATTTTTTTTGAAAAGAATTTTGTTATTTTAAGACCTTTTCTGCTTTATTTTTGTTGAAAAGGATGAAATTCCTCCAAGCTGTTTGATAAGTTGAGTCTGGTATTATCATTTTTAGGCTTGACTTATTTTAATTCACTTTTAAGAGTCGAAGTATCGCGTTTTAAATTCGCTATACTATTTCATCAAGCAAATTAGAAAAACGAGAAAGGCAAAGCTAACTTCGTCTGTGCCGAAGTTCTGATAGACTTGAAAATGCTTGTCTCAAAGGTTAGCGATTGCGACCAAACTTCGCAGATCAGCTTAAAAACATTCAATATTACCCATGACCGTGTTTAAGAGCGGTAATATTGAGAACAAATCAGTTTTTCTCACTAAAACCCATTTTCTGAACGAACTTTTGTATGGTATTTCGAAATTGCGGGGGCGGGAGGGGGAATGGCAAAAATTGAAAATAAACTTGATCTGCCTGCAAGTATAAGAATCATTTGTCCCATACATGTCAAACCTCTATTTCTTACAATCTCTGAGATCTGTTTGTTCATACGGACGGACAGACAGACAGACGGACAAAGCTATATCGACTCGGCTGTTGATGCTGATCAAGAATATATATACTTGATAGGGTCGAAAATGATTCCTTCTTCCTGTTACATACTTTTGCACAAACTTAATATACTTTAAGTACCTTCGGTACAGTTGTTCACTTTGGAACGTGTTGAAAATTCATCAACTCAACAATTCCGTAACTCAACTGGGGGTCGTCAGTACCCTAATTGTAAATATAGTAGCAGTAGTAGTAGTAGTAGTTAGTTTATTGAATCGTTTCTTGCATGGTTCATAGAAACCGTCAGCCGTTTACAATTTTATGTGAAGCTTACATTTATTTTATCTCTATAAATATAAAAGAGAGTGTCCTGACTGATCCACTGATTCATTCACTGATTGGCAATCATCGCACAGCCTAAACGGTAAGAGATAGAAAGCTGAAATTTGGACAGGAGTTTCTGTTAGTGGTGAAAGTGCGTACTAAGACGGGGTTTTTGGAAAATTCCACCCGGAAAAGTCGGAAAAGCGTCGAAAAAGTTTGTATGGGAAAAATGTTATTTTTCATCCGATTGACTTGAAATTTGGTTTGTAAGCATAGTACGCGAAATAATTCGACACGTGTTTTACCTATTTTCGAAAATTCCGGCCACGGAAAATTCTGCATAAGAAAAAAATTATTTTTCATCCGATTGGATTGAAACTCGGATTGTAAGGACAGAATACGAAATAGTTTGAAATGTGATTTTCCGAATTTGGAAAATTCGCCCGCCTCGGGGCCGAAATCTCCCCCATTGTGGAGAACGAAGCGGGCGGAAAATGGCCGGAAAAATCTGCATAAAAAAACTATTTTTCATCCGATTGGCTTGAAACTCGGTTTGTAAGGACAGAATACGAAATAATAAAAATGTGATTTTTCAATGTCGGAAAATCCGCCCCCTGGTGTGAAAATGGCCGAAAAATTCAACATGCGATATAACTATTTTTCATCCGATTGACTTGAAACTCGGTTTGTAAGGTTCAGTTGTGTTTTCATTTTCCGATATTGGAAATAAGGCCGAGATGCCGACTGGGAAGTGAATGGGATGTGGGTGGGATGTGAGTGGGATGTAGGCGGTTAGTTGTTTTGAAGATGGGTGGAAAATGGATAAAAAGTGGTTGTGAAGAGGGTGGAATATGGCGGGAAGTGGGAGGGATGTGGGTGGGAAGTGAGAGGATGTGGGTGGGAAGTGGATGGGAAGTGGGTGGGATGTGGGTGGGATGTGCGTGGGATGTGGGCGGGAAGTGGGTGGGTTGGAATTGGGTGTAGAGTGGGCGGGATGTGGGAGGGATGGGGGTGGGAGTTGTAGGGAGAACCCATCAGCAAAGTTCGATTTCTGGGTTCAAGGGGGTTCTACACTGTTGAAGGCGCAGCGAAGCGCGTCGGGTTATTTGCTATTAATTAATGTATTTTTAACCTAATTCATAGCGACTAATCGACCGTCATGACGAAGTAGCTAATCCATTAGCGATATGAGATCTCGCCGATACCCATAAGGCGTGTGAAAGGTAGTTTGCTAGCACCCTTCCCGTTTCTCCCGTTCATCCACTCTAGTGTTTCCGCCACAGACAGTACTGAGCTCTGTAGATGTAAAGCCCGTATTTATGGGGCATAATTAAGTGCTGTCATTTCGACACGGGCCGAAAAATCGCGCTGATGGTGGCTGTGCCGTATTTGTCGGGAAAATACTTTGCATCCCCCAAATCATGGTTGACTCTTCGGTATAGATTTCTAGAGGTGCTATTTTCCACTCTGTTTTTATAAAGAGTCCAACTTTCATTTGCGATCCTCTCCAGCAGAATATTTTGAGGGCATTCCCAGTGGTTAGGCTGACTTTCAAATATATATACATTGAATTTGTTTCCTAAGGTCTCCCAGCTGTTAAAGCACTGCGCCCTCTCTAGAAGTAGCTTGTTGTCTAAGATTCTCGGCAATCTGGAGCTTGGCATGTTAAAAACTTTTCTGATATAACCAAAGTGCGCACGGAGACAGGCGATACTCATTGGTGGTAAGCCGGTTTCTAGATGGATGACATAATGTGGTGTGTTAAACGGTAGTCGGAATATACGTCGATCCACATCCTCAAATTCTTCATGGCCCCAGACTTGTACTCCATAGCACATTATAGTGTTTACTATTGACTCAAACAGTTTGTATTTCGTACTTGCGAGTACGTTACGCTTATTAAAAAATTGCTTCCATGTACTGTTGATGGCAGTCTTTGCGTCTCTTAGTATCTCTACTACGTGTGTACTGAAGGACATTTTCGACGTTAGAGTGACTCCTAGATATTTAAAAGATCGAACTTTCTCGAGCGGCAGACCATTTAGCGACCCCTGTGGTCTCGTACGACCATCACTTTTGTTTTCGAGTCATTGATCTGGAGGTCCCAAATTTGGCAGTACTCGTATAGCTTGTCCAGCATAAATTGAAGGCTTTTGGGACTATCTGCAAGTAGTGCAATGTCGTCTGAGTAGAGCAGGGCTTAAATTTGCTGGTTGCAAACAGAAATACCCCCAGGTAAATTGTAAATATATGTTTTCTATTTGTTGGAAATAATTTTAAAGACTACATAAATGTGTAAAATAATGTGTATCAATATCAATTTGAATCGCGTTTTCTCAAACTGAAACTGAAAATAGTACCATTTTTTTTTTTATCATTATAAGCCTAGTCAGTATCAAATTGATATTTTGGGTATTAATTTTAAACTCCAACTGAAAAATTTTAATGTCAACGAATGCTACTGCGAAAATTCGAAAAGTCCTACTCTTATGTGAAACGAAGCATGCCGAATGTCGCAGCTTGCGATGCTTGACGTTAAATGTTTTGATTTGAGTGCAAACACATCAGAGCTTAGTAAAAAGTTAATGCTATGGAAGACACTTTCCCAGACGACGTGCTGAACATAATTTAATTGATTCTAATATGGACCACGAACCTTAATATTTACAAGGTAAGTTTTAGCAACTTAGCATACATACATGAATATATATTTTTTGTGGCCGTTTTTTGCACAAATATGTAAATAACAAATGTAACTCTTTATACCACACCATAATGCCGCTGTGGCTGTTTCTGCGCTATACAATAAGACGCCCAAAACAAAGACAGCTGCAGTAGAGGTGATTTTTCGCGTTTTTCCCTTAGAATCTCTGCAAATGCGTAAACATCTACATTAATAGGTTCCACATAATGATTAAACAACATCCGCGTGGACACGGAGAGCAAGTGAACAAGGTTTTCCATACTGAGGTGTCCACACCTAACGATTTTGGTTCATTAGTTTGTTTGTTTTGTAAAAGTTCAGAATTTAGTAAAAAGTTTTTAAAATGTTATGTTTTAAATTTAATGTAACTTTGTAAAGATCTGAATTAATGCTACAAATTTGAAAAGAAAAATTGATAAAAGCAGGCAATAATTATTATTATTACATTATAAGTTTGACAATTCAAATATCAAAATGATACTAAAAAACTAATACAAATAAACGAACCAGTTGGCAGCCCTCATTGAAATCCTTAAAGTAAACTTTATTTTACCCTCCCTCACACTCACACTGGTTCTGTTCAACAATATATGTAAATTCCAGTTTCACTTACCTTTTTCAGGTATCACATTGACGGCCGTATCTTCGCGTATATCTTCAAGTAGCTCATCCTTATTTTGCATTTCCGCTGTTATTCCAAGTTGTCAAGGCAAGAACGAGTAAACAGAGAGAGGGAGATATAGTTAATATTGGTTCAGTTATCTGCCAAAGAAATTCAATTTTGTGGCAAACTCAAACACTCGCCTGGTGAGTGCGAATTGCCCCTAATTTAGCTGGTAATTTTCAGCCAAGACCACAAAATGAAAATACAATTTTACTTTACTGCAGCATGAATTGAAAACAGGTAAATGCAACGCAATGCATTGGCTCATAAAATATTTTGTAAGTGAGGCCAAAATGAGTTAGTTGACTTAAATGATCTTAAAATGTTGAAAAATTTAAAACAAATTTTTATCTCCAATCAATAAATGTCATATTTTCTGTTCTATTTTGAAACTCAATTGCCAAAAATGTTGCACACATTTCCCCTCTTTTTTTTGTTTCCTTCATTCCTGCCTCGTTCCCATTTTCACGGTCACGTCGTGTTGCCTGCAAATCTCGTTGAGAAAAAACTGGAAAAAATAAAACTTTTTCATGAAAAACTTTCAAAACTCTTTTGCGAGTCTAACAGTTGAGGCACGTAACACTTTTGTTGCTCCTCTTTGAATGCGTTTTCAATGTCTGCACATGGGCCAAAAGCCGCAAGAGGAACAAGATGACAGCAAATGCAACAAAATATTACAGAACCAGACCGCACCAGACCAGGAGCTGCCAAGTCGAGCACAAAAGTTGTCGACTTGGAGTTCGTTCAGTTTGCATTTGATGTTTGGCTTGGCCCTTCCCAAACTTCAGGCGGTGAAATCGAATTTATTGCATACTTTTGTGCGTTTGCAACCACAAAATGTATTTGCATTCCCAGGCAGCTGTGACAAGTCGAAGCATTCAGAGTTGCCAGTTAGCATGTGCTGGGCGTTTATTAAAATGCAAAGCGTTTGGGTGTGAGCAACATGAAAATTAATTGAAAATTTGTTTCATTTCTGCATTTTGGCAGTTTCTTCTATGGCCTCGGCTTGTTTATTTGCCTGCTGCGTATTTCTTTCTGTGCTGTATGTCTACGTCTTTGGCATTCAATTCGGTTCCAATTCGAATTGGTAACCATTTGCCTTATTGATGTGTCTGTCTGCACGCACATTGAATGGGAACCAAGGTCTTTGCTCAAATAAAACACATTATTTTATGTCATAGTGCGGAGCGAGCAAAAAAAAAAAAAAGTGAGACGAAATATTTTTATATACACGAGTGTATATGCCAAGGTGGCAAAAGCAAAAGGAACTAGAAATCGATAACAAATTGTCTAGGTAGTAAGACTTTCACCTGAAGGGCTTAAATAGTAGGCATTTAAGTAAGTTTTCCGGTCAACAATTATAGGTAAGGAAAGTTTTAAAGAACCTGGGAAGAACTCAAACTATTTTCTAATAATTTAATTGGGTACTGAAATGGTTTAACATTTTCCTTTCAGGGCTTTAAAGTATTTGTGTGCTTATTAAACAAATCTTCAATTATTAACTAGCCAACCATCGATAGTATTAGAGCAGAAAATTACACATTTCTAAACTTCAGAGTGTCCTAACTTATTACTAATATGGAAAAAGAAATATTTTTGAAAATTGAACTCGTCATATTTTTTTATTTGACTAACTTCTACCCGCGGTTTCGCTCGCATTTCTAAATTCTAAGTCACTCATTTCATAGTTTTGTATACGTAGATTTGAAAATTAGTTTGCAGCTAATTGGGCGAAAATTGAAAAGTTTTGAAACCACGAAGTTGAGTGGCTTTTCCAAAAACAAAAAGATTTAACTTGTTTATTGAGCTCTGGATTTTATGTTGAATCCGATCAGGTAGAAAACATAAAAGTTGTTTTTTGTGACAACATTAAGACAAATTTGGCAGATTTTCCAAAATTTTAAATCACATTGGTAAAATTATGTTATTCCATATATTTGTGTGTGTAGGACTTAAAAAGAGTTTGAAGCTAATCGGGTGAATTTTAAAACTATTTTTAATGAAATTTTAACGGTATGTGGAAAAAAGTGAATATTTTTTTTTTTGGAATTTTCATACAGAGCACTGAAAATGGTTTTATTTTAAAAAATTTTAAGTCCAATCGAATGGAAAACAAAAATTTATTTTGTTCCAAAATTTTAAAAATCACGTTGTTTATTTTTTTTTAAATGTGAATCTTTGAAAATAAGATTGGAGCTGATCGGCTGAGAAACTTTAAAATTTCAAACAACACTCTTTCGCCCATTTTCCGACTTTGGGGATAGATTTTTCAAAATATAAAAGTACTGAATACTTTTGTGTGTGGAGTCTTAAAAATGAGATTGGACCTAGTCATTATAACTTCGGCCTTCCATTTTCCCTCAAGGGTGGTGCGTTCTTACAGATTGTGAAAAATTACTTTGAACCAGATTCGGTCATTTTTTGACTTTGGTAGTATACCAAATACTATACTTTTATTACTTTTGCTATCTAAAATCTTTCGGATGGAACAAAGGGATAAACAAGAATGCAGAAGAAACCATTAGAAACAATGTAAATGCAATTAACTGTAAGTATTTGCTTCGCATTATAGTAGAAACCACACAACGCTACGAATGTCGTAATGATTCAAATATAAAAAAAATCAACATTTCTATTTCAGCGAACCAGCTTTATATATATATTAACCATCATTGCAGATCATATTTTCATATTTAAATTAGCTTTATTAAAAAATTCGAAGGCATTCGCAGACTTTGTTTTTTTTTTTGTAAAAGGAGAAAAATCCCACTTCCATATTCTTTCACTTTGCGTATGCACTTATGTTTGCCTGTATCGTGGGACCTTACTGCCCACAATTTCCAGCGTTTACAGTAAATATAGTGCTACTAAAGTGCTATCCAAAAACCAGTGTGCGGAAATTTATTTTAAAATTTTTCTTTGTTTTTCTTCATAAAAATTTGATCGATTGTCACGTTCGTAGCTGTGGAACTGCTTCTTATACTTGCAGGCAGATTCAAGTTTATTTTCAATTTTTGCCGTGCCCCCTCCCGCCCCTGAAATTTGAAAAAATCGTTATTTAATATGTTTCTCAGTTTTGTAGCTAGATGGTTTGTACCTTTTAGACATTTCTAGCCGAAAAAAGATAAAGATCGGATGAACTAAAGTAAAGTTATAAAAAATGCAAGGGCTTCATCCTGATTCAATTCCAGTCCCAGCTCATCCAGCTCCAGTCGCGGATCCGATTCATCACTAACAACTATCGACGCTTGATATTCCCGCCCTTTTATCCCAGCAAACATTTTTTTTTGCAGAAGATAAGAATGCGATTCTTCCAGTAGGTGTCGCTTCACTCTGGCGATATCGCATATTTATCGCATTCTCATCTCCCTTCGGGAAGAAATGTGTCACTCTGCGACACTTCTTGAAGGAGAGAAAGCGTTTCTTCTGGGAGATACGAAAAAGTCTCTTCTCAGGGATAAGAAAGCGATACACACAAAAAAATAAATATTTGCGCGCTCTGCTACACAATCTGCTTGCTGACTGCTGCTATAGCTCTCTGCTTGCCTGTTCCGATAAACAACGAATTAAACAAACTTATACTTAATTACATGAAAACTTTTACTTACTCTGAGGCGATTCGACCTCGGTTCCCTTGGACTGAAAAATCTCGATGGGACTGACGTTTTAGACGACTGCGCCACGCTGTGCGACTAAGACGAGGCAACTAGAGGGTTACTTGTATTCAATCTGTTTGAAAGCATTCACCCCTTAATGCATGCTTGTAATTCTCAAGTTCTTATTTATCACTCCGCACATATATATAGGGCAAAGGCCTGACGCTAGCCACTAAAAAGACGGAGGCAGTGCTGATCAGTAGCCGCAAGATAGTTGAAACGGTTCATATCATTGTAGGCGATACTTCAATTATTTCCCGCCCCTACCTCAAGTACCTGGGAGTGATAATAGATCATAAGCTGAATTTCAGGGATCATTTAGCGTACGCCAGCAAGAAAGCCAGCAGCACGGCATCAGCACTGTCCAGACTCATGGCCAATACTGGAGGACCAGGGCAGTCCGGGCGTAAACTGCTTGTTGGGGATGTCGGATGAAATGGCAAGTGCGGTGGCAGAGGTCGACCAAAGGACGATGAACGTTCAGGCTAATTCCAAACATAGGATTATGGCTGGACAAAAGACACGGACAGGTGACCTACTACTTGACGCAACTTCTTACGGGACACGGATGTTGAAATCCTACCTACATAGGTTCAAACACGAAGACGACCCGTACTGCCCATACTGTACACGGCAGTCGGTCACCCAAGACGCAGAGCATGTATTTTTGTCTGTCCGAAGTTTGCTGAAGAACGAGAAGATTTAAGCATGCGGGTGGGGAGGACACCAGCCGTTAGCAACCTGGTGAGTATCATGCTAGAATCTACGGAAAATTGGTCTGCAGTCTGCAATACGGCCACAGTAGTGTTTCAAAGCCTGCGTAGCGCAGAATGACAGCGCAACTCTTTACATAGGAGAGAAACCTAGATGAGCCCGTTGGGCAATTCCCCCAGTGAAGTAATACCTCACGGCAGTGGTAATTAAGTGGGTTGGAGTCCCACACTTCTGTCACAACCATGCGATTGAGACGGCTTTCGATGCTTCTATCGCCTACCCCAAAAAAAAAAAAAAAAAAACAAAACTCTTCTCCCGCCCAGCAGTCCAGCACACTAAACGCTGAGCCACACACGATCTTTTATAATGTATTATTTTGAAAATGATTCTTTTTTATTTTTTCAAATTAATAAAAATCAAGCACTATCGATGGAGTTTACTACAGATATTTAAACTATCGATGGAGAAAATCGCGCTCTCTCCGCTCTCACAAAGTTGATTGCGTAAAAATCTAAAAATAGAATGCACTTGCTTGTGTGAGTAATGCTTGAGAATATTTGAGCACACTTACAGTAGTCGGCTGTCGCTGTTTGCGTACAAAAAAGCGGCTGGCTCCAGAGCGGTCTCTCTCTCTCTCTGGCTTTTGAAAAAATTTCAAGAGAGCCGAAAGCCAGTTGAAAAGCCAGTACCGAAAATCGTGTGCAAAAAAATCGTATGGCGTTCTCATCTTCATATTCTAATGTCTTTGGTTCAACATAAAACGCGCCTAAAAGGGTTCACATAGGCATTTGAGGCAACCTTAAGCTTAAATTACCAAAAATTCTGACGTGATGGATTCATTTCAAAAAACGATCATCATCTAAAGGAAGGAAATCATCTAAAATCTCAGCCCCCTTTATTAAGAACACAGGAATTTTGTGGAATTGAGTGATTAATATATTGTGTTCAAACTCAAACATTAGGCTCTATTACGATGCACACATGAGGTTAAAGGTCATATTCACAAGTGAATCTAGCCCATGGTGGAATTATACCAGGTGAAGTCATTAAAATAGGCTGCCTCTTTTTGGGGTACCAGTTGAATGGTGAAAAACACTCAGTAGCAAAGGAAATGTCAACGTGCTCTCACATGTTCCTATCAACTGGTACCTCTCTCGCATGGTGAATTCCTGACGACACTACCTTGTTAATTATACCATGATCTAGCCTATAAAAATGTGTCTCTTTGTAATAACATTAAATATAATTAGCGTTGCTGACACCCCACGTGAAGAGGCCCATCTATTCGGAACCACCCATGTGTACCCATCGCAGATTAGTTATATACACGTTGTGGATTGCAATTAGCCAGGTTAAATTTAAGGGATTAAACATTTAGAATAAATGCAAGATCGCTCACAAAAGCAATTCAGTACAAATTCAAAGCTTCAACCATGCTAATTTAAAGGTATATAATTAGATGCATTATGTGATGAAACTAAAATAAGTATGAATGGTTGCTTGATCATCTGAATACTTCTGTTCTCTACCGAGGCACCACAAAGCCCTCAACCGAGACACTACAAATCCATCAACCGCGGCACCACTACTCCCTCAACTGAGATATAAAAATGATGACCACAAAGCCACCAACCGTGAAACAAACTAAATTATGTTTCATAAAGTAAGAAATTTAATAGCTACACTCAGAAAATAATTTTTCTGTATTTAAGAAAATCGGTCAAGAATTAAGATCGCCCTAAAATTAAACAAGTAAGAGCGTTGGCGTCCGAACGCCAAAGTTTGAGAATCTATTTCATGGCTAGTTACTTCACATCCGGTGCCAATAGCTGGTGAAGGTGACACATGTGTTAAAGCTATTTTCTAAAGAAAGAAAATGCTTACTTTCAACTCATACACTTTCTTTTGCCCTAAAGTGCCCAAGACATTTTCAACAATTCAATTGCCCCAAATTTGTTCACATTTTCAACTTAAGTGCACACCTTTAGGCCAGGCCCACCAATTTGGGCCATCTTTCATTCAAATGCTGTTGATGCTGATACTGCTGTTACTGTCGCTCGACTGCCTAACCTCAAAACTTCATTAGCCAAAGAGCACGCGCCACAAAATTGAAACGACAAGAACAACAAACGGGAAACATCAGCCCAAGAACAGGGCGAACACAAGAAAAAGAAATCTTCAAAACGTTGAGCGCACATAAATTGCACGGCGGCAAAATAAATGTTAAGTAAATGGCGCTAATTCAAAGTAGATTTATTTATTATGCCATTTTTCTTGCGGCAGCGCGCCAAGAAATATGCTTTAAATTTTCACTGGCAGACAATGAGACAAGAACAAGAACAGAAACAGGAACACCACGAAGGCGTAGCCTAGAAGGGAAAAAACGAAACCAGAAAACAAATGAAAATATATTTGTATGCCGAGAATTATGCAAGGAAAACAAAGCTCAAGCACTGGCCCTAGGCGCTGCCATTTATGGACAGCCGCTCATGAGAATTTTAATTTACGCTTTGCGCTCGCATTTAGCCTTGAGAAACCACGCACCTGCTGCTGCTACTGCTGACATTCGCTGCCATTTTTCGTAACACATTTAAGCCAATTTTCGTGTCAGATCTGGCTGGCTAGGGAGAGTTCTCGATGATTTATTAGCCGAAAAATTGCAGACAGAGCCCTCCGGCTGGCCGGGAGCCCCAAAGCCTTGAGGTGTCAACAAAAATGTCTGAAATTTGTACAAATTTGTCTATAATTCTTTAGTGTTGTTTGTGTTTTTGGCTAATGATTCCAATTAGTGCGTCAAGTTTACACAAGTTTTTTTTTTGCTATTTGCTGGCCATGAGGATAAGGATTTTAGGGATAAGTTGGCGGTGTAAGGGCAGTGAAGAGATCTTTAAAGAGCCAGTGGAGGGGCAAGAATATTAAATTAGGTTAGGGTTTATATAGAAACATCTTTGTAAAAATCCTCCAAACCAACAGTCAAGAAATCCTAATGTAAGTAGAGGTCAGGGCGTATCATTCCCCCAGCACACTGAGGCTATTAAAGAAGCAAAATGTTCGGTTACTTTTGATGAAACAAATAGATTTAAACTTCAACTCAGAAGTCAAGTATTAATGTCATATCAGTTTTCCTCTTGCGTTCCCTTTTTGCTCTACCATTTGATGTCCTGCTGTTGTCAAATTAAACATTCCTCTATGATTTCATTTAACTGTTTTTCCAACTGTTGTGCGGCGCATTCACATTCGCTTCTCCCTTTTTTCCCTTGCTGTAACGGCAATTGTTTGACAATTTTTCAACGATTTCCCAGCAGAGTGCAAAAATTGTTTTTACCCCGCGCTCTGCACTTCTTCTGTGTGTGAGTGTGTGTGTGTGCATCTTTCACACGCTTTGGCATTGCCGCTAAAAGTATGCAACACTTTTTTGTCGAGCTTTGCTTTTTGTTTAGCTTACTGCCAACGAGGCGGATGAGCAACTACACACTGAAGCGAGGGGCAGCACAACAATCACGATTGCTGTTGGTCTTTTGAGGCTTTGTTGTGTTTGTTGTTTCTTTTTTGTTCTTTTTGTATTGTTTTTACTTTTGTAATTTGAATTTTATTTTGTGCTGTTGCGCTTTTCGCTGTTGCCTCTTGGCAAATGTTTGTTTTAACATCAATTCAGGTTAGCTTCTGTTGTTGTTGTCCCGTTTGAAGTGGCCTTTGTAGTTTATTTCTTCCCTTCCAACTGACTGTTGACCTAAGGCTAAGTTCTTCTGCATTCTGTGGAATTTATATTCAAAAATTAGACTTGACTCGCACACACACACAACTCAATTAGCAGAAAGTTTCAACAAATGCCAAATGATAAAGTTAGATATTGAGTTACGGAGAGAGGCACACCTGATACCCAGAGTTTTGCATATAATTTAAACACTACATTTCGCCTGCTGCTAATTTTAGAAAGTTATACTTCAGTTAGCCATGGGGAGATGCATAAAACTGGCAACAAAGTATGAGTTAGACTAAAGAACTTCTGTATGAAGCGTCATGCCTCAGTTGAGTGAAACTCACTCACTGCTTTCCTCTCTCTCTCTCTGTTTCCTATCACGTACGCAGCATCTTAAAGTTTTATAATCATTTGGACTGGAAGCAAAAGTTCGCTACGAAAAGTTGCCTGAAAGGGGAATGCCAAAAACAAGACTTGACAAGGCGGAATAGAGAAAGTGTTACAGATATTTAGGGAAGATTGATGGATGGGATTAAAGTGCAAAAGGGGAAAGAAGAACTTGATACAAATTTTCAATAAAGTTTTTAGCATTTTAACAGCTTTCTTGCCAAATTTATCCCTTAAATGATATACCCCACCTCAAATCTGAAGAAGAAAACATCGCAAATATAACTCTTATAATAATATGACTCCTCTTAAGCGGGCCAGAAATATACTAACAAAATCGCTGATAATTGAAACCATGCTACTTAGCACCTAAGAGCAAAACAAAATGAAAAAAATAGAAAAGAGAGATAAACGAAAATTATTTGTTGTGCCAACTCAATTGATGAAAATGGCCGTGTTCACCAGCACAAATCGATGACGAAAAAAATCGATGGATCTAGTTCAATTGGTGAGGTGAACGAATGTGAAGTGCAACTATAGTTGCTAATTTTTGTCATTTTTGGTTAAAATCAAAACGATAGCTTTCACGCATACCATTTTTTTCCTTTAAATTTCATCAAAGCGTTAAACAAAATCCAATTAACTATTTTTGATGGATGATGTTTGTTGTATGCTGGTGAACAGGGCCGATAATTTTAGAGGATCGTCTTACCGAAGCTTTGATTTCACCATCACTTGTAAGCAGAGTGTTTGTACAAATTGGTTGCTTATTTTGGATACATAATCTATTAGCTTAAATTAATAATAAATGATTTTTCGATAAATTTTAAATTTATTTCAGGTAAACTCAATAAAATCCTTGTGGGCAGTTTATTGTCACGATCGTTCGCTAAAATCAGTGAGTAAGGGACCGAACTGTGGACTTTTCAAAATCCTGCTGAAAGATTAGTTTCTTCCTTTGAGCTAAGGTTGCAAATATTGTACCGATAAATCGATTAGAATGATCTAGCAGCCAATTTATTCTCATCATTTCACATATAAAGTCCTCCTACACTGCTCGACAAAATGAGAGTCGATTTTCCCCCATTGGACCAAACCAACTTTCTTAAAGTCAAATTGAACCACTGATCACGAAAATCGCCATATAAAAAAATTCTATTGACGTCGTTATCGAGATATTATCGATAAACAGTTTTTTCGATTTTTCCAAAAGTTGCCTCCACTTAAACTCTCATAACTTTTTTGTTTTTAATCGATTTGAAAGCTCTAAGATTTGAAAAGAAAATACTTGGCCAAACAGTTTGTTCTCGGACAAAAAAAAGCGGTTGGGTCTTTTGTTAGAGCTATGAGCTCAAATAAAGAAAAAAATTATTTTATTTTTGCTAAATTTCAAAATTTATCGAGTTTAAAACGCTTTTAAAGATTCATAGCTATACAAAATTAATAATTTTTTAATTGGGCAGTAAAATATTTAATTTCCTTTCAAATAAGACCTCACATACAGAAATCGGACATAAGGTGGATTTTATGAATTTTTTTGGTGAAATAGACAAAACTATAGTTTTCTTCAGATGCCGCTGGGGCTGTTATTTCAGACTTAAGTGAGTGGTTTTAATGAGCTCAGGCGTAGAATAATTCTAATAAAACATATTTATAGCAAATCAATAAATTTTATTTCCATTTTAATCACTTCTCAAATATAAGGTACCACTTTTTGCAGCAGTATGCGATTTTGAGACTCTCGGATGAGTCCATGACAATAATTATTAAAGCCCCTGTTGCCTTGGTACCTGGCTTAATAGACATCATTTTCTGGTAAATCCTCTCTCGTTGCTCATCGCTTTGACACTCAAATTTTCAGTAAAAGGCATTAAGGATTCGAGTTCAGAAAGTGAAATTTCAGAGACATTGTGAAAACTGTTGATAATTATTTTAGTTCGAAAATTTTAAATGAAAATTTGAATTAATCTGTAGGAATGACAATTAGGAACTTTGATTATTGCTCGGCTAGGCCCGTGTTACCTGAAAACGAAGCCAGAAATGGAAGATTTCGTATCAATTTTTTCGAACGTACTCGGGATCTCTTGTTGTAGCCTTTAAATCATTAGACTATCATATACAAAATTTTTTTCTCTGAAGCTTACTTTTGCGAAATTTTACGTCAATTTAAGCATAACAGGTGTGGAACCCAATTAGCACCTTAATTTTTTGTTGACAGTTTGAAGTAATTAAATACGTTATTTTAAGCGACTCCCTTTTGTTATCTCTCTTCTACCATGCAACCCGTAAATATTGCAAAACAAGTTAACGCTCTTTTGCATTTAAATTTGGGCCTTTTCTGGACTTAATTTACCAAACGTTCTTAGATTAAATTAAGATTAACCATAATTCTTCTAGGGGTTAACACGCCTTCAATAATTTCTAACAGCAACTAAGGTTCGGTTTTGCACTGCGTCCATAGCGTCACAGTTAAGAATCATACACAGTGTAACGTACGATCAAGGAACATCAAATTATCTGACTCTTGAGTGTAAGAATCACTTGCTTTCTGCAAATACTGAAGTAATTTGAAAACTTGTCAGTCTGCCTTTTTCACCAAAACTTGAATAAAAAAGCCATTTCATGTCCGATTTCTGTTGTGAGGTCTTATTTTAAAGTAAATTGAATATTTTTTACTGTCCAACTACAAGCGTTTTAATTTCGATAAATTTTCAAATTTGGCAAAAAAACTATTTTTTCTCCATTTGAGCCCGCTAGCGTTAAAAGCACACGATCCAGCCCATTTTTGTCCGAGAACAAACTGTTTGGCCAAGTATTTTCTTTTCAAATTTGTTTAGAGCTTTCAAATCGATTTAAAAACCAAAAAGTTAGGAGAGTTTAAGTGGAGGCAACTTTTGGAAAAATCGAAAAGCCGTTTTTCGATAATATCTCGATAACGCGTCGATAGAATTTTTATATGGCGATTTTCGTGATCAAAGCGGTCAATTTACTTTGAGGAAAAGTTGGTTTGAAGATTTG